>JAVCKV010590854.1:0-29426 GCA_032274145.1 Herpochondria borealis
CATAGATCAAAGTCAGACCTTCGGAAGTATATTCGAGCCATGGCCTTTAGATGAGACGATCCAGTTAGAGACTACATCAGAGGAGATGACGGGCAATGACTTCGTAGCTGTGAAAGTAGGAGATGTAAGTGGAAATGCTGCGATGAATATTGCAGGGACAACACTTAGTGAAGTGAGAGGCTCGGCCGTAGAACTCTACTATGCAGACAGATATGTAAATGCAGGAGAGGAAGTTGAATTGACAATGATGATTGATGAAACGACTGAGATGTATGGATACCAGTTTACATTAGAGTTGAATGGCTTAACATACGGCTCAGTAGAGGGAGCACTAGTACCGATGACAGAAGTTAATGTAGGATTATTGAATCCATCATTAGTGACAGTATCGTACGGAGATGTGAACGCACTGAATGTAAGTGAAGACAATGCAATGTTTACGATGAAGTTTGTAGCTACAGAGTCAGGCTATATGAGTGAGAAGATATCAATGACAAGTAAAGTAACGGCAAGTGAGATCTACGTATCATCACTTACAGTGAAAGACTTGAATTTGACAGCGAAGCGAGCGGGAGTTGAAGTAGCGCAGAATGTGTTATATCAAAATGAGCCGAATCCATTTATTGATGTGACGAAAATCGGTTTCTTTATGCCGGAAGATGGAGAAGCGACTTTTAAAGTATTTGATATTGATGGTAAGTTGATCCTTTCTCGCTCTAGTAAATTTGAAGCTGGGGAAAATGTGATTGATGTCTCAGCTGAGGATATTGGTGTTAAGGGAATGGTAGTTTATGAGGTTAGTGGTTATAGCTTTAGTGGGACGAGGAAGATGATTGTTGTGGAGTAATATTTTTTTGTAAATTTATGGGAAAGATTAAAAAATGATTTCGTCAAATAACCTAATTCATTACTTATATATAATAGTGCTATTATTGTTATGTCTGAGCGGCTATCTATTAATAAGATTATACAAGTTAAAAAAAAAGAATTTAACTAAACAAAATGAAACTAACCAATTCTCTGTAGAAAAGATAAACAAGTTATATGGTGATTTGTTAAGGGAAGAAAAAAAATTAGTTGAAGGTAAATTTACTGACGATGCTTTTAATAAAACATTTAAAAAGTTTGCAGATCTTATTGGGAAAGGGGTAAGCGCTGAAGTATTAATACTAGGAAGAATTGATGGAGAAACCATGGTTGACAAAGGCTTCTATACTGCTTTTGAGAGAACTAAATCAATATCTAAAAGTATCTCAAAGATTAAACAAATTCCAATTCACGAATCCATAATATATACAACTTTAAAAAATAATGAAACCTACTATTCAAATAAAAATTCTGAGTCAGGAAAATTAATTGAATTAGAATTCCAAAAAAAGGCTGAACATAATATTAATATATACAATAATGAAATATTAAAGTCTGGTCAATTAAAAGAAATACTTGCTTTGGGATTATCTGCAAATGACTCACTTTTCGGGTATATTATTGCATTAAATTCTGTAAGTCAAAATAAATTATTCGGAAAACAAGATAAAATTCTCTTGGAAAACGTAAAATTTTCTATTGAAAATCACTATACATCCGTATTGAATGAAAAAACTATTTCGGAACAGGAAAAAACTATCTCAGAACAAGAAAAGGATGATAAATTCTTTAGAAATGCATTTTTAATAAACGATATAGAAGATCTATTCTCTAATATCCTAAGAAGGCTAAACAAAGACTTCAATTGTTATTTAGCATCATATTGGATGTTGGCAAAAAATGGAACTAAAGAACTTGATTCAGTAGTCCTATTAAGAAAATATATCTTAGAAAAGGATTATGAACAGTACGACAATCAAATTCTTCACACATCGTATGAAATTGCAACTAAATCACATGCAGGCTCCCTTCTCCTTGAAGGGATGAATTACAAATCTACAGCTGAAAACATAATTAAAGTATATAATACCTCAAATAGTATTAATCAAAAATTTTTATGGAACTTTCTACCATCAAACGAAATTATAGTAATCCCTGTATTTGAATCAACTGATCACCTTTTAAATGATAAACAAAAATTACTTGGTGTTATTTGTTTAAGACCACGAGATATTAATAAACTTTCACACGATTATAAAAATCACTTATTTAGTTTTTCACAAAACCTTCAATCTATTTTAGAAAAAACTATTTATAAAAAAAGATATGAAAAATTAAATTTCTTATCTGAAATGGAAAATGAAATTAATATACAAGATTCTGATGAAAAATTTTTCAATGCACTAATTGAATTTCTATTGAGAATAAGCAGTGCTCAGGATGTTTCAATTTTTCTTCTTGACTCAAACAATAAGCACCTTTATCTAAAAGACAGTTCAGCTAAATATTTTTATGAAGAAGAAAAAAATGGGAACACTAATATATATGAAGCTATAAACTATATTAAGGATAAAAATCCAATTTACAATCTTAATATTGAGGATGATTTTAGTTACACCGCTAAATCAGTAGTAGAGCAAGAAGTGATTAATATTTTTGACATTTGGGGAGGAACCAAAGCTAATTTGAAGTTCATGGAAAAAACTTCATCTAAACATAAAAGTATTCTACTAATTCCTTTAGTTGATGGCATGAAAAAATCTTTAGGAGTAATTAGATGTGTAAATAAAATAAAAGAACCTAACTCTATTTTTGACTACTTTGCTCAATCCGATACTGAATTATTAAAGGTTGCTGGAGTGATAATAGCATCTCATATATCAATGAAAATATATAGTAATGGACTAACTAAAGCACTTGCAAAAATTGGACATGAGTCAAGACAACCAATTGCTGGAGCATCGGCAAAATTGGGAATTTTAAAACTACATCTCAGGTTAGACAATATATATAATACAAAGTATGAAAAAACCTTTGACGATATAAAAAGTGAAATAAAACTCATTGCAAATAATATAAATAATATAGATGATGTCTATCGAAAAAGTGAAATAGTGATGACATATGAACCAGTTTTAATTACTAAAATAATTAAAGAAGTTATAGATTCTTTTAATCGTAGGATTAGAACTAGAATTAAGCCATATTTTGAGCTAAACCCAACGCTCTATGTTAACGCATCAAAAATCAGACAAGTAATTTACAATTTAATAAGCAATTCAATTCAATACGCAGAAAAGGGCACAATTAAAATATTCTTTCGAAGAGACATTTACATTAATGAAATAGGTTCAGAATATTTCCGAATTGACTTTGAGGATTTTGGTATAGGTATTCCTAATGGCGACGAAAACAGAATTTTCACAAATGAAGGATTTAGATCTGAAAATGCAAAAGATCAATATGTAACTGGATCTGGTATTGGATTAAAAATCAGTTCTAATATTATTGAAAAACATGGTGGTTATTTAAGAGTATTTTCAAATAAAAACCCTACCATTATATCGATTTTATTACCAATATATCTAATTAAGAGAAAACCAAATATTATTTAATGAAAATAGCATTATTTGACGATGAATTCCGAGGAGAATATATTAAAGAATTCTTAGAACTTTCAGGATTCGAGACGGACTGGATAAGCGATCCAAATTCTAACTGGGATTCAAGTATAGACTCTTATGATCTTATTATAATTGATATTATGATGAGCTTAAAAAAAGATTCAAAATTCTTATGTGAGCACTTTAATAATGACCAGGGGCTTCGTACTGGACTTCACATTCTTGTATATATAAGAGATGTTTTAAAGTTAAAATCACCACAAACTAGAATAATTTTGTATTCAGCTCGGAATGAAGAAATTATAAAAGAAGTATTGGGTACAAGAAAAACCTACTACGATAAATACAGTCGTAAACAAGATGATGACGAACCTTTTATAGCTACGATTAAAGAATTTATGACCGTCGACTCTACTATTTAGAAAACATAGACTTAATATCGAAAGCAACATGGAACAAGATATAGTAAATATTGAGCATAGAATCTCTGATTTTTACGAAATATTATCAATTACTCAAAACAGTATTGTTTGGGTAGCAATAATATTTATTTTCGTAATAAGTTTCTTTTTTTTCCTTGATTACCATAGAAGAAAAGAACTTCAGTTTAACCTCTACGAATCCAGAACTATACTTAAATCGCTAAAAAAAAAGTCACGCGAAATCGATCAATATAAACCAATAATGCATAAAATATTTTCGGAGATTATTTTAACAACTCAACTCTCTTATAAATTTGTCGAACTAAATAAATCAATTGATTCTGATAGACAGTCAAAAATCAGGTCGACAATTAAAAATAAATATAGACTCATTCTTGAACACTTAAAGACTGTTAGTATTGATGAAAATCAAAACATGCAAGCTCTACATCAATTATTTGAAGATGGCAATGATACATCATTAGAATTTTTAAGACATCTAGAATCTCACTTAAAACGAAAAAAATATCAGAAACAAGAATACGATGATTTACACATAATGTTGAGTAAAACAATTGAAGAAATAAATTTCAGAATTCGAAATGAAAATTGATGAACCAAATAATACTATCTTTCTTTAATTCAATTAGAGCCTTAGCTTACCTTTGCACCTTTACTATTCCTTCTATAATAGGTATAGCCATATTCTATATTGCACTTTACCAAAGTGACCAAGGTCAGGACATACTATTGGAAGTTTTAGTTTCATCCGAGAAGTTCCCCCTCTTGGCATATATAGCTTCTCTAATCATCTTTAGTCTTTCAAATTGGCTTTTTTCTAAGAAAAGTCTCAAGCAAAACAAAAAGCCAAGATTGGCTTTAGTCCCTTCTGGCCAAATCAATAGACTTTTTGTAAAGAGTTCAATCCCTGTGAACGATCAATTATTAACAAAAATCAGAAAATATAATAAAAATCATAGCAGAATACTTGCATATCTCTGCCAAACAATAGGTACTGGTGCATTATTAAATGTTGGAATAAATAAAGACATCCCATATATTAGCTTAATTTGCTGGGGATATTTTACATTTTCTGCACTATTTGCTCTCTATAGTTTACAAATAGCCAAATATATAAAACATAATTTTCGAAATATCAAATCATACCTTTCTCTTACTATATTTATTTTATTTCTTGTTAGTATTATCATTTTCCCATTTAACTTCAACTTGGACACGGCATCATTTTTACTTCTAAGTATAAGTTGTTTCATTTTAAATATTTTACTTTTCACTTTCCTCACTATTAGAACATTATTTGTTAAAAATCTATCCAATGAAAATAGTTTGAGTAAAAAAAACTACTTCAAGAGCACTCTTATTGGTTCATTAGGAGCAACACAAACAATAGATGGTAAGAGAAGATTTGGCTTTCAAGAAATCTTAAACTTACTAATAATAATTATTATTTTTTTTCACATATTAAATAATCTTATATTCCAATTACCCTGCTACTTTGGTCCTATTTTTACATTTATGTTTGGACTAATTTCACTTGTCTCCATATTTAATTTAATAAGTAGTTTTTTAAGAAATAATTTTTACACTCCATCTTTTCTTTTTATTATCTTCATTTTATTTATGATTTCCCTAAGTGGAAAAAGTGATTACTATCAAATAACAAACATTCCTTCAGAAATAAATTCAAATGAGAGACAAAGCTTTTCTTTGTATATAAATAATTGGTTAACTAGAAAAATTGAGATTGAAAAAGATACGTCAAAAATCAGATTAATAGCTAGCTACGGTGGCGGAATTCGAGCCTCTTATTGGACAAATCTTGTTTTATCAAAATTTCAAGATCAAGATTCAACATTTCATAAAAACACTTTAGCTTTAACTGGTTCTTCTGGAGGGATGATAGGAACTGGAATATTTAATCTTACAGGAAGAGAGCAACCAAATAAATCATCAATGCAAAACACTTATGATATTTACAAAAAAAGAGATTTCATTTCATCTAATATTGCAAGACTTACTGGACTAGATATTATTGGTGGGCTGATTGGATTTAATTGCATTGATCGTCACGAATCAATTGAAAAAGAACTTTCTGACGCTGTAGACCATGTGTATGGAAATTCACTAAACTTAGAGCTTCCTTTCCTTAAACATTGGAATGTCTCTAAAAGGAGAACTCCTCTCCTTTTAGCGACCTCAACAAATATTCGAACAGGGAATTATTCTATTTATTCTCCTGTAAAACTAGATTCTCCAAAATTTAGTCACTTTCTTGATATCTATGGAATAAAAAATGAATATTTTGATCATAATTCGCAGAACTATTGGGATGTACCGTATATGACTGCAATATGTCAATCCGCTAGATTTCCATATATTAGTCCTCCAGGCCATTTTGGCAATGCTAATCAATTTGTAGATGCTGGCTATTTTGATAATTTTGGAGGAGATGTAATATATAATGTATTATCAGAAGTTATCGAATTGTTAGATAAAAAGAGTGATAATGACCTATATAAGAATGTAAAAATTGAATTAGTCATAATAAATAGTTCCGTTAAATCAGATAGTTTAAATTATAAGGCCACAATGTCAAATGAAATGTTAGCTCCAGTAACTGGATTCTTCAATAGTTGGAATAGACATACCACAAACACAGAAATAAAAATAACAAGCTTACAAAAAGAAAATATTAATAGATTAACAATAAAAAAGATAAATCTTGAAAAAGAAATCAAAAGGGAAAAAGAACAATTAATCCTTCCACTTGGCTGGCATCTAAGTACTGAAGCTCTAAATTCAATGTACAAAGCAGCTGAAACAATTAACTTGGATTTTTAACTTGTACAGCTTCAATCTTATGTACTAAACTGCAACAAAACCTTCATCAACATATTATCTAAAGTAGTTAGAATAATGGAGTATATATCATCTTTTTTATATCAACCTATAATAAAAGAGCTTTTAGCCCCATTACAAAATAGAAATTATCGATTTCTTCTTCCGCAAGATCCCATTACTACTAACTCTCACAAGAGATTCAGAATTAAACTGACCAGAACCAACTTCTAAAGTGCCCGTAATTCTGAGTTCTCCATCATTCAAAAAATCATCATCATCTGAGAATTTGGAAATTGAAGAACCTCCAATAATTATTACCCCAGCAGCAGTGTTGTGAATTGTACTTTCGAACCTAGCATTCGTATTTATATTAATGAAATCATTATTCAAGAAGATCCCGTTTGCAGAACTATTACGCTCGGTTACACCTAATAATGACAGACTACACCTACACATATATTATGAAGAGACTTCAATTTAAAAGCATTATCTATACGATGCTCTAATTCATGACGTATAGTTGATTCTGCCATATCAAAAATCAAATATGGAACTTCCTCAAAGTCAAATCCATTAACAATCTCTGTACCAGTATCTAACAAGGTTGCTACTTTAGACATACGTTTTTGTTGACACCTAATTAGTACATCTCTCTCAAAAGCAAACGAAGACGTAGCAAATTTTATAAACTATACAAGGTCAATACCTGAAGGTAAACAATTGAATACTTTCGCAAAATCTTATGCCTTCAAAAAAGCTATTTTTCCTTGTTTTTCCACATTATAACAAGTCGAAAAATTCCCACCAGTTGAGTTCGGCTTTGGTTTGACCTTAGCTACTACTCGCCATCCTGTTCCTAATTCTAAATTTAAAAGGCTTCCCCCAGCACCTGTTTTCATTTTTGTAGTTTATCGTTTAAAAAATGCTTAGCTCATTTTGTTATTCCTTCAGCCTTTCATTTGCTTATCAATTGGATTTAACACATTTAATCAAAATTGTGTTGGTCTCACATAAAATCACAACATATTACACAAGTTAGCCCGAAATAACTCTCTCGTAGCAACAACCCTATAACTTTAACACACAAGAGTGATGAAATAGATTATTTTCACAATATAAAGCACGTAGTTCTGAGTAAAGAAGTTGTTTTATCTTATAATACCATCTATTATCTTAATAAAAGAAATTTGATCTTATTCCGACACCTCCAAAAGCCCATCTTTGTCAAGATCTACTAATGTTTGGATTCGACCATCATCAAGCACAATTACTAGTGTATCAATAAGTCCATTTTGATTAATGCCTTTACTGTAACCAGCATTTGCTCCATTATTTGAGAAAAATAAACTCTCCTCATAGACACCATTTTCATCCCTATCAATTGATCTTGTAACCAATCTCCCGTTATGAAATGTCTCTAATTTTTCATAATTGAGATCGAAGTTACTATCTGTATATCTTGATTGAATCTGCTTCGTGTTCTTATTTATCATATCAAGTTTGGTTCCTTCAACATTCCATCTGTAGGTAAAATTCTTATCGTCAGAATTTCTACTCCAAATAGCGTAGTACTTAACAAAAAGAAGTGTCATAAGCAGTGCATATCCAATAAGTAGATATCTCCATACTTTAGATTTCGACTTTGATTTAGTCTCCCCATCATCCGATTTCACTAACTCATTTTGATACCCACTACCTATAATTTCATTGAACTTTCCAGTAAATGATTCTGGAATAGCAATTTGATATTGATTTGATGATAAATTGAGGACAGGAAACGATGAGTTCTTCTTTTCGCTTGTCGAGTATGGAATTGAGTTAGACTCTAAAATGCTAATTACTTCTACCCATTCTATTTCGTTCGATAATTGGAATATTCTGTGATTCATATATTTGGCTTAAGTGGATGTCTTAGTGTAAAATTAAGCATACATACTTAGATGACTGATCCTCATTCAAGTGCTCTCTCAGTAGTTGAGAAACTAATTGTTCATATATACTTTCTATCATCTTGTACGCCTTATTCGTTCATTTAAATTCTCTCCTATAACTTCGTGTACTATGGGAATATCTGCGGCCGCCCAATCCAATTCCAACATTTGTTTCTTATCCATCCAACGCATCTGGTCGTGCTCTACTAATTTAATGTTTCCCTTGATTATTTCACAAACAAAAGGGATCAGCTTGATCGAAAATCCTTCGTAATCATAAATAGTATCTGTAAGTCGCACCATTACATTTATATCAATGCATAACTCTTCTTTAATTTCTCGCTTAATACATTCCACTTCTGATTCATCCACATTCAACTTGCCTCCTGGAAATTCCCATTTGAGCGGCATACTCATATTAGCACTTCGTCGTACAGCAAGGATTTGGTCAGATTCGTTTAGTATCACTGCACATGTAACTGATATGGGAGCTTTCATTATTTAATTTTAATACGCTTAAAGCGTAGATCCTCAAAATTGCGTATCCAAGGATTAGATATACGCATTATGATAACACAAAACTACAGCATCGAGAATTTAGATTAATAAGCTATCATGATGGTTCTAAAACTATTTATCAATTCTCCTTACGTTTTCGTGACTTTAGTCGTGTGTTTTGTCTTTAGATCGCACACGAAGTAAACGAAGCTAAAGCATCGAAAACTTTAGGTTAAAACTTAATTAATTGAGAAAAACACTTATTAAAAGAGCGCAACAAAAATTCTATAGTTCGCCAAACCATATTTAAAAACATACGTTTTGGCGAAATAAAGTATCTATATTTCGCCAAAATGTAGTATATTTGCATAGATTTGGCGAGATATAGATGTATGGAACTCCGATGACTAAGCCTTGGAGACCAGAGGAAAAAATTAAGGTTCAGAGATCAATATATATTGCCCTTATCCCGATAGCTATCGGGATTATTTATTGAGTCAGAAATCAGCTTAGACACCCAAGGAAATGATTAAATATAAATCGTTGATTTACAGCGAAAATAAAATTTTAAACATATGAAAGTAGCAGGTAGACATAAAGAAAAGGGATTATTAGACTGGCAACATGAGCGAGAAGGCTCACAGTTTATAGCCATCTATGGGCGAAGGAGGGTTGGAAAGACATTCTTAATCCGAAAGCATTATGCGAATGAAATTATATTTTCCTGCACAGGTCTCAAAGACGCTGGTAAACGAGAACAACTAAATAACTTCTACTCTGAAGTGATTCGACAGACAAAGGTCCAGGCTTTACCACCGACTAGTTGGATGGAAGCGTTGGAGTTATTAAAACAACATATTACAGCGACGAAACCAAAGAAAAATAAAAAGAAAGTCATATTCATAGACGAGATTCCTTGGATGGATTCGAAGCGATCTGGTTTCATGATTGCGTTTACAGCCTTTTGGAACGACTACTGCGATACAAGAGATGACATTATACTGGTCATTTGTGGTTCGGCAGCAACATGGATAATCAACAAGGTCGTCAAGAATCGAGGTGGCCTACACAATAGGATTACTCAATCGATCAACCTGCAACCATTTGACCTATCAGAGGTGAAGGAGATGCTAAAGAATCAAAAAGTCAATCTATCGAACAAAGATCTTGCACAATTATATATGTGTGTAGGCGGTATTCCTTATTATCTCATTCATGTAAGAGCTGGACGTAGTATACCTCAAATATTAGATGATCTCTACTTAGATAAGAATGCAGCACTAAGTGATGAATACAGTAATCTATACGAATCATTATTTGATAACTATGAAGATCATAACAAAATCACCAAAGCGCTATCTGGCAAAAATAAAGGTCTATCAAGGAAGGAGATCATAGCCGTTACATCACTACCCTCCGGAGGTGGTCTTAGCACAACGCTCGAAGAACTAATCAAATGTGGATTCGTAACTGAAACTTCGGATGCTGACAAAGCGAAATCTGGTAAACTTTTCAGATTGTCGGATGAGTACACTATATTCTATTATAAGTTCTTACAATCAAAAACTGTAGGCAATACAGGAGCACTACTCTACAATAGTCAGAAGTTCAAAATATGGGCAGGTTTTGCATTTGAAAATTTCTGCATCAAAAATCATGAGCTTATAGCAAAGGCTATGGGGGTCTCGGGAATAGCTTACAAATTGTATTCGTTCATAGATAGAGGAGCAGATGAGAGCACTGGAGCACAAATCGATCTTATCATCGATCGAGAAGACAATGTCATAAATCTCTTTGAAATAAAATGGCGAGATGGTGAATACATAATGAGCAAAAAGGACGCTCTGAACTTACAGAATAAAGTGAGTAGTTTCAGACGAAAAACAAAAACAACTAAGTCTATTTTTACAACATTGATCACAACAAATGGAAGTAAAAAGAATGTCCATTATCTGGAGATGGTAACACAGGAATTTGTGTTGGGAGATTTGATTAAAGGATGATTAATTTAGATTTTATTACATGGTGATTCACGAAGCTAAAGCGTCGAGAACTTTGGGTTGAAGATATTGTAGTTCTAAATTCTAATTACTAAGGACTCTCTAGTTTTTCTTGATTATTAGTCGTGTAT
The DNA here is from genome assembly GCA_032274145.1 of Herpochondria borealis. Classification (NCBI taxonomy): domain Eukaryota; phylum Rhodophyta; class Florideophyceae; order Ceramiales; family Ceramiaceae; genus Herpochondria; species Herpochondria borealis. The sequence goes on from JAVCKV010590854.1 coordinate 11,336, forward strand.
CTATTATTTCCCCAACGCATTAAAGAACGAAGCTGAAGCATCGAAAACCTTAGGTTAAAACTCAATTAATAGAGAAACACACTTATTAAAAGAGTGCAACAAAACTTCTATAGTTCGCCAAACCATACTAAAAAACATACGTTTTGGCGAGATATAGAATCTATATTTCGCCAACTTCAGAATAATTATAGCTGCTAATAACTCTACTTTGCAGCCTTATTAAATGCTTCAACACCACCCACAATTGGTAATTTGAAGAAGGTTCCATCTAAATCAACGGTCAGTTCCGTCCCAGGAGTTGGCCACAGGGTATATTCTCTATCGCTTGAAAATATCATCAGACCAATCTGTTGTCCTTTGGGAATAATCTGATCATCCGGCATTAGATCAAAGGTTACATCATAGAATTTTCCAGGAACCAAGAGCTCACTTTCTGTCATCGAGCTATGGTTTTGAGGATCTGCCCAGCCACGTGTTATGATGTTATCCGTTATCTTTGACTTTCTTCCTTCGGTCCATGGTAATGAAACCAACCAAACTGAAAGATTTGCAGCGGGCTTACTACTTGACAGCTTAACCGTAACTTTTGCTGTCCCTGATATATGCACATCTTCTTTCAAGATAGGTGTAGTATATATTAATCTATGATCAGTAATTTCAGCTTTTGCCAATGTAGCACCTGAAAATGAATAATTGTCAACCAATTTCTCGCTTCCGTTATTTTTAGACTTTTTAGAACTTAAATTTCCTTTTGCAGGCGCTCCTGGATTTAGATAAAGCGTAACATCTGATGCTTGAGGGTTTGGGTAATCGCTATATGCAGTAGGATTTTCTTTTTTATCATTTTCACGGACTATCCATGCTCGGGAATCATTTTCCACTCCATTTTCTACTCCATGCAAATAGCGGGTAAACCATCTATTCATTATTTTCATTGGAGGAGGACCACCGTGTCCATTTTGGTGGTAATATATCTGAGATGGAAGACCTTTCGCTTTAGCGGCCTCATAGATTCTATAACTATGCTCTGGCATCACATTCCAATCATTAAATCCATGGGACATCAACAATGCCGCTTTCATGGGGGCCATATCATTTAGATAATCTCGTCCAGCCCAGAAATCATTATAATCTCCAGTGATCCTGTCCATACCATTCTTCATTTCCGTATCTCTTACTGTCTGATTATTATAAGCTCGTTTCGATTCATCACCACTATGAATAAAATCATATAATACATCAATATCTTCGCCTAAGTAACCTCCTGGAGATCTCACTAGTCCATTTGATCTATAGTAGTGGTAGTAAGAAGTATTGGGAGCGATTGGTATGATTGCTTCAAGTCCTTCGACTCCAGTTGTTGCCGCAGCAAGAGGAATAGTTCCGTTATAAGAAGTTCCTGTCATACCTACTTTTCCAGTAGACCAAAAAGCTTTTACTTCTTCGTCTCCATCAGAGGACGTATAGCCCGTAGCACGTCCACATAACCAATCAATTACAGCTTTCGGAGCCAATGATTCGTTGTCACCACCTACTGTAGGCGATCCTTGTGAGAGTCCAGTCCCCGGAGATGAAGAATGCACTACGATGTATCCTCTTGGAATCCAAGTTTTAATATGTGAATTAGAAATAATCGGTCTCTTTCCTGTTCGAACGACTTCAGGATGTACTCGTTCTTTTGCACTCTCTCCGAGCTCATGTTTGACACCCCAGAATAAACCATCCACTGAGCCCGCTACTCCTGCAAAATATGGACTAGATACATATACAACTGGCAGCTTAAGTCCTTCCGTCTCTGTTTGATTAGGTCGAGTGACAGCAACATGCATTCTATCTAACTTGCCATCACCATCAGTATCAAATTCGGCTTCAACCCATAGGTCATGCCTAATCCATTTTTTCTGATCTTCAAATCCGGGAACAATCTGAGCCTCTCCATTTTCGAACAGAGGAACAGACTTATTTTCTGTTTGAGCAATCACCGAAAATAGAGGTGTAAGTATTATTGCTAGTAAGATAGTTAATTTGGTAAGCTTCTTCATGGTCTTTCTGTCAATGTTATAGTTAAAGATTGCCATTAAGCATGGCTTATTATGGATCTGGTTTAACCATGGTTATTTTTCCAAATAGACCAGCTGCCAAACAAATATCCCCCTCAAAATAAGCCAATTTTACATATGTTGTATATCAAGCACTAACTCCACCTTTTGAATTATATCCTAAATACTCAACTTCTTCTTCTTTAAAATGAATACCGTAATCTTCTAGTTCTTTCAAAATAGGGTTATATACTTCTTTGCTAAGAGGCCTTTGTACGCCTGGAGTTGTGATTTCTTTATTCAGGATCTTGAGCGCTGCCATAGCAACTGGAAGTCCTACTGTCGCTGCCATCGCTGTGAAAGTTTGATCTTCTCCTATCAAAACCATCTTACTATCAATCTGGTGCTTTTCTCCATTTAATTCGTAGCCAAACTTATGATACATGACGATCATATCTTTATCGTCAGGTTTCAAAGTCCACTTGTCTTCTAATATCTTCTGGAGTGCTTGGGCAGGACTCGCATTTTTCAGGCCGATCTTTTTTTCTTTATTGAAAATATCTAGTTCTAACAGCTTATCCCACATTAAATCATCTTGATCAATTTTCAAGGCGTACCTCATTTTTATCGCTACTGAATCCGTAGGGGAATAAGGTAGAAAAAGATTGACAAACTCTGCGTAACTCAAGTTTTCAGAATTCTTGATTGTATACGTATCATCAGTCATCCCAAGTTGAACAAACATATTCCAAGCCTTACTGAACCCTACCCTTCTCATCGTACCTCTATACAAAGTAAGGATATCATCTAACCCATAAATACTACGATACTTAAGTGAATTTCTGTTGGCCAGTGCTTCAAATCGACCGTACCCTTCTACTTCTAGAAACTCAGTTCTTCTAAAAAGTCTGTGATATGGTATATACTTACGACTTCCTTCTTGGATAAACTCTGCCGCACCTCCTTGTCCAGCAAGAACTACATTCCTTGGATTCCAAGTAAATTTGTAATTCCATAAGTTATCATCGCTTTCGGGCGCTACTAGACCACCCGTAAAAGATTCGAACATGAGCAGTTTCCCCCCTGAATCTTTGATCCGATCTATGACTTGCATCGCACTCATATGATCAATTCCTGGATCCACACCAATTTCGTTCATGAAGACCAAACCGTTTGATTTGGCATCTGCATCCAGATCTTGCATCTCATCACTTACGTACGAAGCTGTGACCATGTGTTTTTTGTATAAGATACAATCCTTCGCCGCTTCGATATGAAATCGAGCTGGCAACATAGAGATCACAAGATCTGCCGCTTGAATTGCCGCACTTCTTCCCGGAGCATCGAAGACATCAAGTTGAATACCCTTCGCTCTTGGATGTCCTTGAGTAAACTTCTGAGCACTCTCTTCAGATAGATCACCAATCGTGATGAATAGATCTTCACTTTCGGATTTATCTAGTAGGTATTTTATCAATGAGCAAGCTGATCGTCCCGCTCCAATAATCAATATATTTCTCATAATTAATTTCGAATTTAATACTTATACGAAAGTAGTTAAGAGGATTGGTACGCGAGAATAATATGATCTTAAAAATATATTTAAGGTGCGTTTTCTAGACATAGGCTCTGCCATCATCTAACCATTCTTCTAATGTCTCTACTCGTAAAAGTTTTTCCACTTGATGTATTAAAAACGTCAATTAGTGGAATTTCGTATGGTATTATTGTTGGGCTGCATGAAAGAAGACCCATACTCATTGCAAAATCCATTTTTGTAATTCGTCCTTGATGCACTATCACATCCATAATTTCCATTGAGACAAACCCTATCGAACTTATCCTAATACTATAAAATCCAGGTTCTAAATTACATATATAAAATTTACCATTCATATCTGTTTCCGTTCCAGAAATAAACTCTTCTCCACTATAAACAGCAACTGTACTATATTGAATTACATCAGCTCGAAATGAGACTTCAACAACTTTACCCTCTAGCCCAGTCTGACCTATTGCCGTAAAAATTGAAAGCAACAATAACATAATTGTATAAGTACTTACTCTAGTTTTTGATTCAATCTTCTTTCTCATATCTAATATTTTAGTTTCTGAAATAGAGATGTTACTTTAATATCAAAATGCATAAATGAATAACAGAATTGTAATAAAATCTATAAACGCTGCATTATCATAAGATTAGAAATATTATATTTGTCATAATCACGATAAAACGAATCAATGAAAAAGACTAACCTTCTTATTTTAATAACTCTTCTATTTTCATATTTGACTGGTATTGGTCAAGAACGAATCACTTCTATTATAGGAGATGGACAAGGACAAAGAATTGTTCTCCAAGAACATGCAGGTATTAACTATGTATTGACAATCACCAATAACGACGTGCTTACTGTCTTTACCGAGGATTCCGAAATTCTTACTGAGCTGTATTCCAGATCATATGCTGGCATCAGTAACCAAGATAGTTACGAGACTACTAAAAGACATATAATAATTGAAAACAGCAATGGTCTACTAGCATTTAATTTCACTAACAATTCGGAGTTCTTCTATCCATATCCTGAAGGCCTGACAGAATCTGACTGGGTAACCAGAGCCGATAAAAATGAATCCGTTTACGTTCGCCTGAATGATGATTCTTTTCTTAATCGGCAAAAAATGATGGTTAATCTTGAAGATTATACGTATGATATTTTTGATGAACAGAGCGCACTTTTGAACATTACTGATTCTTACATAAGAGATAGAATTGATCCAGGCGAAATAGAAAGTCATTTTTTAGTTGACCGAGAAACAGGTGAACGAACTTTAATGTATGAAGGCACTACATTATATGCTGGAGATTCTGGGTTCAATGATTTTGGGTTCGCGTACAAGGCTAATGACGAAAAGGCGGTAATGCACTTTAGTACAGAGACAATGAGCGAAGATACCTTAATGAATTTGCCTGAAGCGTTTTACAGGGCCAGAGTCACTGCTATGGACTCCTTTATAGTTGTATTCTTGCAAGTTGATGTTCAATCTGATGACGCTGTAGATGTTTATGTTTTTGATTCCAAGCAAGAATTGATCGGTGAATTTGTTTCTGACGTTACTCCTTACGGTTTGTTACCAAAGCTTGTAGCGAATAGCATCATTGGAGAGGATTCCAGAGTATTTTCAATTGATATCGAAACTGGTATTACTAAGAATTATAATTTTGCAATTGATAACCTTATTGTAGTAAACGAAAATACAATAACAGCTCCGTACAATGGAGGACTTTCTGCAGTAAATCTAGAAACCGGCTTACAATTGGGCTTACTCGGATTAAAGACGGAAGGCTTTATTCGAGGCGAATCAACCATAACTTTATCGGATGGAACTACTCTTCTAAACTATGACACAACAGATGATTCTAATGTATCATTATACAATTTAGATTTTGCATCTCTAACTGTGAGTGATCTATTAGCTGATCAAAAAAATGGTCTTTCAAGTAGTGCATTCTTACAAAGTCAATCTAATGCTGTTACGCTTTCTGAAAAGAATATTTACACAATAATTGATGACATTACCGAAAAAACGAATGTTAAACCACTCATGCCATTGCGATTTGGAAATGAATCAATTCGCTATACTGATAACGAAATATGTTGGTTTGAAAATTTGCAGACACAAGTTTCTTTAAATTGTGTAAAAGACGGAATTCATGAGATCTTTGGAGAACTACCCAATACAGAAATCAGCTTTGGCAACTCTAATATTATAGATTATTTTAAATCCGGTGATAAAGTATACTACTCGACAAACAATCCAGGCAACCCAAAAACTCTTAATTATTATAATTTAACTACCGACGAATTAGTCTCGTCAGTACCTTTAACTTCAAATTCTTTTTGGTTACAAGGTATTGGAGAAGATTTATTCTATAGTTCGAATGATACGCTCTTTTCAATAAACAATGGTATCGTAGGAGAATACTTCCCTATCAAAAAAGTACCAATATCTGGTGGCATATTCAATTATAAAAACAACAATTATATGGTTGAGGATAATACATTTTATCTTCTAACACCCAACACTCCTGTAGAGCTACTTCAAGGAGATTTATATAGAGTGCAGATATACGGGAACTTCCTATTTCTAGAATCTGGTGATCAAGAATTCACAATATTTGATGGATCTTCATTTACAGAGGTTACAATGGAAACTGAATTCTTCTTTACATCCAGTCTAGATTATGATAATATCCTAGTCTCTGAATATAATAATGATGGGACAATTACCCCAATGATATACAACATGAATACCAATGAATTCCGATCGGTACCTGAACCCCTTATGGGAAAGAACATAGATGGTTACTATACCATTAATGATGAGAACTTATTGATTACATCCAAGCAAACATCAGGAGTGTCTTCAATAATAGATATCTATCAATATGACCAACAATTCGAATCACTAGTCCTAAAACATTCATTCGAATCAAATGGCGATTATTCTAACTTTGATTTTAACCAATTAGAAAATGGAGGGCTTTTATATGCTGGAAACAGCGTAATATTTATCGACAGTAACAGCGAATTCTTTCCAATAGAAAATATTAGTGGTGATTACCTCAATTCCAAATTAAGTGAGGCAGGTGATTTTATTTACTTTCTAGCATTCGATGAAGAACTTGGAAGACAAGTATTTAGGTTAAATAAAAACACAATATCATCATCCGAAGACATCAATCAAGAGATAAGCATGGTGTTATTTCCTAATCCTTCATCTGAAATCATTTCGATAAAAACGGAAGTAAACGTTACATACTATTCTATTATTGATGCGGCTGGTCGAGTCTTAAAATCAAAGACGATTACGTCAAGTATTGAAAACATAAATATTGATATATCAGATTTACAAACTGGAACTTATCTCCTCACTATTATTACAACAGAAGGGACAAAAACAAAGACATTTACTAAAATTTAAACCATCAATTCTACAATAGCTGAGTAAAACACTTCAACCTAGATTAGATTACAATTTTAGTTGATCTTTTAACTTTTGAATACCTACGAAGCTTAATTGCTTCTTAAATTAAATTTCATTTTAAAACTTTTTAATTAATTATACCAATGAATACCTTAACAAAATTACTTTTTGCTTGTACGCTCATATTTTCATTTATTGCATGCGGCGATGATGATAATTCATCAAATAAAAATAGTCTAGACGGCACATGGACAGCTGTAGAATTCGCTGCGGATGTAGAATCTTCTTCTACTGGAGTTGGTATCAATATAATCTCAAAAATTTCTGTCACTGGGTCAGACCTTAATTATGATCTCGTTTTCGATGGCTCAAACTGGACGACAGAGGGTGCATATTCTTATGATATCTCAATTGAAATTTCTGGACAAACACCGATCACTTCAATTGAATCAGTATCCGATGTAAACGGATCAGGAACATTTAGCGTAGATGAAGATGTAATGACTATAGATGGGTCTTTCTTTACATTTATGTACAATGGTCAAACTATAGCTGATACCAATGGTCCTCAAATGGCAAATTATGAAATAAACAGTGCTGGCCAGCTTGTGTTTGAGCAAAATGAAACAACGGAGATGACTACACCACAAATTAGTACAAGTACATCTACTATTTCAAAATCAGTCTGGGAAAGAAAATAAAATCAATGATTATTATCTATTGGCTCTAATTACGTCTATTGGAGTCAATAGATATTTTTTTCATCCTACCACATTCTATTAGAGCATTGAACCATAAATAATGCTTCTTAACTTAAGTCAATGAAATCCAACAACCAACATCTGATCTTTGTGAAAAATAAAGAAATAGATGAAAAAATGGATATTTACATGCTTAGTTGCTTTCATAGCGGGCACCTCTATCGCTCAAGTATACACACAAACGGTCAGAGGCAACGTAGTCGATTCTGACAATAAAATATCGCTAATTGGTGTCAACATACTCATCATAAATGGTAAAACAGTCCATGGCAGAACGACTGACGAAAATGGCAATTATAGCGTAGAAAACATTCCAATTGGAAGAGCTACGGTTCAATTTTCCTATCTAGGATACGAAGAAAAAACAATCCCTAATGTAGTTGTCAATTCTGCAAAGGAACAAAACCAAGAAAGGTATGCCGATTTTATGATATCGACACCAGAAGAGAGGTATCTTAGTTTAATCGAAAAAAGGCCTAGCCTACTGACTAGAATTCCTCAATATCATTTAGCCAGTTTTCTAGGAGTCAAACCTGAATCACTGAGTCGGATTAGGAAACGATTAGCTCAGAAATAGGTGCATTACTATAACTTCTGCCAAAATCTTTTTTGTTATACCATTTCTACTTTTGTTTGTCGCTAATAATAATGGTGTAATGCCGAGATGAGGCTTGTGTAACAAACACCCGTCATTGAAAGTTGGCTATAAAATACGCGACATTTGAAATAGTAATCGGTATTAGAAAGTGGTTTAATAAAAGCCGTAACACATTCCTATATCTGGAGAAATCTTAGATAAAACACCACATTTCTCCATGTATAGATTCACAAGAACAAAGCATTCATGTCCGCTTCTGAATGAATCTGATCCTGGTAATGTTTATTTTGTATAGCAGGATATGTGGTCAATAAGGTTGTAATGATTAACTTCTTAGTTTTTGTGGCATATTCGAATACGGATCGTTTTCGCATGAGTTCTTGGGCGTACCCCTTGGTAATTATAAATTCATTTTTTGAAAACTTGGCCTCGCAAATATGCACCACATCATCACCTCTCTCAATGAGTAGGTCTATCTGTGCTCCTGGCATATTTTCATCTCCACGATATTTCCATGACGATACTTCTATCGAAGTGCCAGAGATCTCTAGTGACTGTAATAATTTTGGAACATGCATCATCCATATGTTCTCATATGCATACCCGCTCCAGGCTGTAAATGAGCCTTCATTTCTTACTGATTGCCATTGATTATTAATTTTCGATACATTGCCTTCTATATACTTCAGATAGAAGAGTGAATAAAGATCTATCAATCTATAAACGGTGTCCTTTTTCTTCTTTTTGTAGGGTTTATAAGATGATATAAAACCACTATCTTTTAGATCATCTAGGGCCCTTGTAAATGTGCCCCCATCTGGTAATCCGGAATACCTAACAAGATCGCCACGAACTAAGCCGTTTGGCTTTGCAGCGAGTGCCTCTACTATGGAGATATGATTCTCTGCATTACTGAACAATGAATAATACAACTGATTATATTCATCAGACAGCAAGCCATCTGGCGAAAAACAAATATCATCGATGAGTTGTGCGGCGCTCTTCCCTTTAGTCAATTCTTTGAGATAGTGCGGCACACCCCCCATCACCATATACAATTGGACGATCTGATACCTAGAGAGTTTTATCTTTTTCTTTTTGATGAATAGTTCTGTTTCCCTCAATGTGAACGGCTGAAGACCAATTCTAGCAGTTACTCTATTGTGTAATCCTCCTTTGGCTTTGATTAGTTTATTTTGCATCCATGAAGCAGAAGATCCACATACTACGAATACTAGATTTTTCATCTTTGACCCATGCTGATTCCAGAAATATTCTAATGCTTTCACGAAGCCTGATCGTGGAGTATCGAGCCATGGTAATTCATCAATGAATAATACTATTCTCTTTCGTCGAGACATTGAATACAAGTAATCTGTTATGTATTTGAATGCGGTAGTCCAATTCTTAGGTGGTATCTGTTCTCGTTTATTAACTGTCCATCGTGAATACTCTGAAAAGAAGTTGTCTAGTTGAAGATCATACTCTACTTCGAATGCTCCCGAGAAATCCAAGACAAAGTGAGATCCGAAGAACTCTCGAATGAGAAAAGTCTTACCTATTCGTCGTCGGCCATAAACAGCAACAAACTCTGCCCCGCCCGAATTCATTATCTTCTTGAACTTTATTATTTCTTTTTCTCGACCTACTAATTCCATAAATTACATTCTATATCTGGAGAAATGTAGTCACAATATAGAGATTTCTCCAGGTATAAGTCATAGAAGAACGAAAAAATAGATTCTATATCTGGAGAAATGCTATAAAAGAAAAGACATTTCTCCAGATATAGGAACATTAATTATTGCTCTGGCATAAAACCCACTAAATATCCAACACCAATAAACCAATATCTTATAGAGTCAAATATCTATTTTCCATATTTGACAAAACCTCGATTTCAGTATTTATCAAAAGCTCATTTGACTCAACAGCTTTCCACTTCTTCAATATGTCATTAGAGATCCAGTACCAGCGATATTCTAGATTAGTCACTTTGGGTATTTCCCAATTTTCTCGAATCATATTAAAACCATTAAAAATCATAAATAATATAAATCTTGATCGCGTTTTCCAACTCGTTTGATGGTGATTAATTCTATAATCAAAACTAGCGAAAAAGGTCATTGCACTTGAAAAGAAGTTACTCAACCTATTAAATAAAGGCTGGACTACTTCCGATTGTTCGTGCCATAGAATTTCTTTATTAGCTTCCCATATCATATCGTTGATGTAGTCAGAGTGGCCATCTTTCCGTAATCTTATTTTGGCATAATTTAATTTATCAAAAGCAGAAATGATAATTTGATGTCTATTCTCGTCTAATAACATTGATTTAAAAGAGGGGAAATCCATTTGTGCAAAAGCTAAATGAATCCCTCCTATTTCTGAAAATATTCTATTATTAATGATTCTGATTACTTGAAAATCATCTTCTATTATTCGGTTCTTTTTGTCACAGGTCATTGACAGTGGCTTAATTCCAGACTGTTCCCAGTTCCACATTTTTAATTTTTCACCAATATGGAAGGAGGCGAATGCAGCCATACCTGCCCACTTATAAAGCTGGGGTTCGTTCTTATACAATTGTGCATAATATGTAGTGATTGTTCGGTTTCGTTTTATCACTTGTTCCTCAGCGGGAAGATTAAAGTTATACCTATTGGAGACGTCCATCTTTACAGATTGAATTATATTTCTAGAGGCTATTTACTTAAGTATTTTTTGAGAATTCCGCCTTTCACACTGTTAACATCAAATTCAATGATAAAAGCTTTTTCATCTTTTTCATCAATCATTTTATATGTCCTTCTCATATCAATTCTATTGACTACTGTGTGTATGATTTTAGCTTGATCCTGGGCACCTCGATGTCCATGCCCCATTCCGCCTTTATAAATAGTAATCCCAACACCTATATCATCAATAAGTCCAATTTCAATATCGTGTGCCTTTTCAGATACTATCATAAGACCTACAAAATCTTCAAAGCCCTCGATTGTCAAGTCAATAATCTTTGCCGTAACTAAGAATGTCAAGATTGAATACATTGAAACTTCTATAGAAATTATTAAAGCAGTAATTGAGAAAAGGATTATATTGAACAGAAGAATGACTTTACCAATACTTATTCCTAATCTACTATTAATAAAGATCCCCAAAATCTCAGAACCATCCAGTACAGCCCCATTTTTGATGGCTAATCCAATACCTGAGCCTAAAAACAAACCTCCGAAAATTGCAATCAACAGCTTATCATCTGTAATTGAGATAAAGTTTTCGAATTGAATAAAGATAGTTAAGGCCGTAATTGACAAAAAGGATTTAACTGCAATTTGTTTAGTTAATGTATACCATGCCATCACTAAAAAGGGAAGACTAATAATAAAAAGTACAAGAGATATATTCACATCAAAAATCTGGCTAACCAGAATCGCTATTCCGGTGACTCCTCCATCCAAAAAACCATTCGGAAGCAAGAATGCCTTTAGGCCTATGCTCGCCAATACAACTCCTAGCCCTATTTGAAAATACTCAAAAAACTGTTGTTTAAATTTATCCATTCACGTTACGCATTTTGTCGTTCATCATTGAATATTGTAAGTTAACAATGAATCAAAATTTCACTTACCTCTATATGCTGCATTTTACAACTAATTCACTCAATAGACGCTCTACTTTCCATAAATATTTATGAATCATGTATTCAATTAATCTGAACTGGACAATTTAGCCAAAAGATTAAGCTCAGCCAATTGATCACTTTTAGCGCTCCTCATTTCTCTTGATTCTTTTACATAAGAAAAGAAGGCATTCTAAAAATAGAACACCTTCTTTATCGAAATATAAAACATTTAACCTTATTGAGGAGAATCCAACCTTCTAGCAGATTTGACCATTGTTAGTGCGTCATTTGATAAGTACTTATTATTGGAAATAGAGCTCAGTATATCTTCTACTTGAGCATATGAAGCATCCCCTTTATATGCAGAATTCCGCAACAACAAACCAAATTCCGCTATCGCAGCTGCATGTCTAGTTCTGTCATCTACTTTGTTCAGTGATTTAGACTTATTAGAAACAACTTCCGTAATCTCGATCGATGAATGACCAGCAGGAGCTTTATATCTCAGCTTAACTGAACCCAGTTCTCCATAGGTAATTAATGGGCTGCTTCGCTTCTGGTATTTAAGATCATTTTTAATCTCTACCTCATCCGAATTAGGAGGAAATATTTCATAGATAGCGGTCACGCTATGCCCAGCACCCAGTTCTCCAGCATCCTTAGTATCATCAATAAAGTCTTCTGTTTCTAACATTCTATTTTCATAACCGACTAATCTATACTTACCCACATAGGCTGGATTGAATTCCATTTGTACTTTTACATCTTTAGCAATCGTATGCAAAGTTCCACCTAATTCCTCAACCAGAACTCTTTTTGCTTCTTCTAACTGATCTATATAACTGTGATTTCCATTTCCTTTGTTGGCCAATGATTGCATACGACCATCTTTGTAATTTCCCATTCCATATCCAAGTACTGAAAGAAAAACTCCAGATTTTCGCTCATTCTCTATAAGATTATCTAGCTCTTTAGCCGATCGAAGACCTACATTAAAATCTCCATCCGTAGCGAGCAGTACTCGATTATTCCCATCTTGTAAGAAGTTATCTCGAGCTATGTCATACGCCGTTACTATACCTTGAGCTCCGGCAGTACTTCCTCCTGCGCCTAAACTTTCTATGGCCCGCATAATCTTAGCCTTTTCTCTGATTGACGTTGAGGGCAACAATACACCAGCAGATCCTGCATACGTAACGATTGCTACCCTATCCTTCTCTCGTAATGCTTCCACTAATAGTTTAAATGACTCCTTGACCAGAGGTAATTTGTTCCTAGACTTCATAGAACCTGATACGTCGATGAGAAATACTAGATTACTGGTTGGTAGGTCTTTGGTATCGATTCTTTGACCTTGAATTCCTATGTGCAACAGTTTACTTTCTTCGTTCCACGGACACTGAGTGAGTTCGCTATATACCTTAAATGGATGTGCTCCTTTATTCGGTGCAGGATAATCATAATTGAAATAATTTATCATTTCTTCGATCCTTATTGCATCTATTGGAGGCATGGTGCCTTGGTTTAGAAACCTGCGAACATTAGAATATGATGCCCTATCTACATCAATAGAGAAGGTGGATAGCGGTTCGATGAGTGTTGACGAAGGTGCATTCTCCACCATTTTTGAGTACTCTTCATTGGTAAGATGAACTTCTTTTTCATGGTTCTTGCCATGAGGCAGGGCACCACTTACTCTCACTCCATCAACAAAATACACTGTCCCATTAGAGCGAGACCCTCTAATGGAAATAGCTCCACCATCAGTAGATGCAACACCTGCTGTCGCGGCGGCAATTGCATTTACAGATTTCTTCGGCAAAGACCTGATCGCCTCAGCTGTTACTGTAGCACCACTAGTTGTATTGTCTATTTCAATTAGTGGTACTTTGTATGCTTTACTGTGGGCTTCATCTAATAACATTCCTTCTGTGATCGAAAGATCAAGCCTATTCGTTCTGCCAGCATTGATAATGACTCCAGCTATCTTAGATGCAGTGTACCCTATGTATGAAGCCACTACATCATAAATACCAGGTTTCATATTGGAGAAAAAGTAATTTCCATCAATATCCGTTTCTGTTACTTCTACGAGTAACTTATTATGATATAGACTTACTGAACCAAATAATATGGCTTCTCCTGATGCAGCATCTGTCACCTTACCCTCTAATGACGTCTGACCTGTAACTATCGCAAATGACATACAGATTAATAAAAGAATAAGTGATAACCTATTAGGATTTACTGAGAGATAATTAACTCTAGTTTTCGTGATTTCAGTTGATTGAATTTTCATACTTCGTAATTTTTCGTGAGTAAATCTTTAGTTATCTGGCCAGACGATATATAAGCATGTACTCTTATGGAATAATATTGTTTACGAGATAGAGATGCACAAATGAAATAGAATGCATAAAAGATGTAAAAATTAGTTTCATGAATTAATAAGGCAAAAAACATAATGCTCTCAATGTTTTTTATCTTTGAAAATTGATAATCCGAACTCATAAACTATTACAGATTGGTACGCCTAGCAAAATTTCTTTTTATTACCATAGTATTGATTTATTCTCAAGCCCTGTCAGGACAAAGAGTTTACAAGGCAATAATATTGGATCAAACAACAAATCAGCCAATAGAAAATGCCAATGTTCTTATTGTCAACTCTTCAGAAGGTTATTACTCTGATAAGAAAGGAATGATCAATATTCCGGGTTTCTCAGCTTCAGGAGCCGACATCATCATTTCTCATGTGAATTATGATATTGGAACAAAATACATACCCTTACGCTTTCAGAAAATGGATACGATTAGGTTGTCCGTAAAGTCATATGAATTAGAAGATGTAACCATCAAATCTGACAAAAATGACCTAAAAGAAAAGCGATTAAAAATATTCCGTAGAGACCTTTTTGATTTTACTGCCGGTAAAAGAAACATGTATAAAGAAGTCAAATTCTTAAATCCAAAAGATATTTTATTTTATGTAGAAAACGACTTTCTCAAAGCAAAGTCAAGTGAATTACTACAATTTAGAAATAATTTTCTCGGATATGACATCAAGTGTCTATTATCAACTTATACAAGGGATACATATGATTTAACCTTTGAAGGCAAAGCGATATACCAAGAATATGAAGCGTCAAAAAGGAAAGCTAAAAAATTCTTGAAGCGACGTAATGAATTATGGAAGATCACACAACAAAACTTTCTACGACAAGTAATACATAATAATCTGGATACAAAATCATTTGCTTGTAAAGCGCTAATTACTGGAAGATACAAAGAAGGTTACCTCCCCGTAGAAGACTTCAAAGGCTTTGTATATCCGACTAAAATAGAAGGTGTATATGCATTAATATGTCCCGCTCCGATCTCAATAGAATATAACAATCAACTTTCTCATATCATAGCATATGAAGGAATAGTAATCCTTAATAAAAATGGCTTAATTCTCAATAAGCATGAGGTTAAGATAGTTGGAGATTGGTCGCAAAAAAGTTTAACAAAGTCACTGCCTACAGATTACAAACCTATACCAAAACATGACAGTCCCTTTCAACATGGACCAAAACGATCAATCTCTGAATTAAGAATAATCGCACAAAACTTAAAGTCTAGTTCTAATCTGATCTTGCCAATAGATGAAGTTCTCATAGAAACAGATAAATCACTGTATAATTCTTATGATAGAGTATATGTCGGAGCACATGTATATGATCACCAGACAAGGTCGCCGATAGACAACTGCTTGATAAAAATAGAACTGGTCAATAAGAATGGAGAAATCATAGCTTCTAAAACAAAAGAAGTAATGAACGGCACTGCATTGACGAGTTTCTTATTAACTGATACAATACAATCAGGGCAGTATGGCGTGAGAGCATACACAAGTCATATGCGTAATTTCTCTGAAAACTTATATGGCAAAACAACTATAGCTATCGATCAATTGCACACAAATATACAGATGGAAGCATCCGATACAGTGCATATTAATTTTGCACCAGAAGGAGGCAAGGTACTATACGAATTAGAGAACAGAATAATAGCTCATATCACAGATCATAAAGGAAGACCAATAAGCTATAATGGTACTTTGACGGATAATTTCACAAGAGAGCAAGCCGCGATAAATACAATAACTCCAGGTCTTGCAGTATTCAATCTACTTCCAAATAAAGGATCTAACTATTCACTTACTTCAAATAAGAAGCAGCCAACATTATCGAATACGGATCAACTTCGACCAATATCTGGCACAAATATTCATGTGTTTTGTCGAAATAAGGATAGATATAAAATATCAATATTATCCAAAAATGATAGTACAACTATCAGTAAACTCAGAATATCAGATAAAGGTGTGTCAGTATATGATACCGATCCAGAACAACTGTCCTCTTTTTCGATTAGTAAAGAGTACCTCCCCAACGAAATCCTGGCTTTCCAATTGATAGATGGCAATTCCCAGATAATAAGTGAGCGTCTAGTAGACAATAGAAAGAATGTAGAACCACTCATTAAATTCAAGAAACAATACGAATTCTTCTATAAAAATCAACAATGTGAAATAGATATTGTGCCTAATCCGAACTCTGACTTATTTATAGATTCCTTAAAATGGAGTATTAGAGTAGTCGATGAAAATTCCCATCAAAAAAGGGGAAATAATAATCTCTCTCAAAACTATGAACTATCGGATGAAGTAGATGGATTATCTATAACGAATCAAAGCTACATCCAAAACCTCAAGCTAATCGGAAATTCATTTCTTTCCGAATATGAAACCGCTTATAAAAAGAACATCAATGACCTTGCTTATAAAAATGACTTCATGCTATCAATCACAGGAAACTTAAAGAACCCTGAAAACTTAGATAAGAGTGAAAAAGGCAGATTGAGTATTACATCTATGTCTGACATACCATACAATACTGAGGTATCTTCAAATGATGACGGAGATTTCATCTTTGAAGATCTACCTTATGGATCTAATCTTAACTTTATAATCCAAGCAAGGATGGGTGTGGATGACGATGAAAAAATTTTAGAAGGCAGTAGATTCCTTGAGATCAACATAGACACAATACATAAGAACCAAGCCTTGAGTGCTACATCATTCAACTTTAGAAGTGATCTTATTTCAAATGATTCTCTTATAACTTATAGAAGAGAATATAACAAAAGCCTAGCCGATGGTATACAACTTGACCAAGTTACAATCAAAAGTCAGGTCGTAAATTCGATAGGAAGTGGCGAGGTAAAGGATATAGAAAAAATGGATTGGATTCCCAAAGACCAGAGTGGCCAGAGCCTGATGAAACAACTCTACCCTAGTAGAATAATAAGAAGGAGTATCAAAGATCCTAGTCAGATGGAGATTCAAGTAAATACTAGAAACGATGGATTTGTATATCAGCCTTTAATTGTATTATTGAACGGTACTATAGAATACAGCTCAGCGATATTCGAAAATCTGGTAGCTGATAGAATTAAATATATAAACCTATCTCAAAATGTTGTATCCATCACCACTAACCCAGGAATGCAATCTCGAACAGCGATCCGAGAAGAAAGCCTAGGTATAAAGTCCCATATAATACCAGAAACGATAGATGACACTAATATAGATGAATTAAATAATGTGTCATTCCGCGAATTCTCCTTCCTTGCTAATCGAAAAGTCTTATACTGGAAACCTGATACTCGAATCACAAAATCAAATACAAAATCAGTGAACTTTAGATCAAGTAACCGTACAGGAACTTATAAAATGATAGCAAGTACTATCCATCCATTACTGGGATACATTTCATATTCTATCCCATTTCAGATAGAAGAAAATAAGGAATGATAATACTATTTTGATCTATGGCACATTATTAATCTTTTGGCTATTGAAGACTTTACAAATTCAATAGCTAGTAGTTTAAAGTGTATTAAATATCCGAAATTCAAGTACTTAATCCATACTGTCTGTGCACCCAATTCAATCCTCTAATACCAATTGTGTTTCAATTTGCCGCATAAATATATTGGTAAATGCCGATACATATTGAATGTTGCAGACGAA
>JAVCKV010590965.1:0-29405 GCA_032274145.1 Herpochondria borealis
TGGCAATTTAAGCTTGGTGATGCTCGAATCAAATTGAAGTCCCTGTACCCTAAATCTTAGAGATGACAGAGCACTAGACTATAATCACTCTTACTAACTCCAATGCTGACACCCGGAAAATATTGGAATCCAGAATTTTTATCAGAGTCAATTTCCTCCAATATTCTTTTTAAATTAGCTGAATAATTAACACGACCTCCACGTAAACTTTCGCGGGGGTCAACTATTCTTAATCCTAATAAGGGTTCTTCATTAAAGGGGCCCTCCTGTTTTTTTCGAATATTATTTCTTAATTTATTATTCTCTTCCTTAGTTCGTCTTTGACCCTCTTTAAATTTGGCTTCTAATGCCTCATACTTCTTATTCGCTTGATCTCTGGTCATATCACCACGCTCTACAGCTCCTTCGATGCGTTTCTTGATCTGATCCCAATTGGGACGATCTGTAACCGCAGACCCTTTCGCCTTAGCTTCTGCCATTTCCCATTTCCCCCAAGCCTCCTTCTCCGTCATCTTTCCAGCCTTAACTGCTGCCTTGAGCTCACGACCATAGTACTCGATACGTATTTCAGCTGGGCTGGATTTCTTCAAGGCCGACACCATAGTCCACGCCTGGCGTTCACTGATGTCACCCGCCCCAACTGATTTTTTCAATCGCTCAATCACAGCTTCATAGTTTTGTGCCCAAGCAGATGCGGAAAGTAGTATTAAAATAGAGATGCCGAGATACAATTTCATTCTCTCTATCTAGCATCTGATCTCGAGCCCGTCTACGTAAAAACGGCTCCCTCCGCAATGCGTCGCAGGTCATTAAACAGTGAGCTAACCCAAGCCAGTGGGAATACATCATTACAAAACAAGCTAACAATTACAATTCCACAAAAACTAAAGATGCCTCAACTTCCTATTATCTACCTGCTGATGAAGTTATGAGAAGTTATCCCCTTCATTTTTTAACACATTCTTCACCCTGTGTTCATCATCTCTTCACAATCATCATTCAGTGTCCGTAGCATAGCTTTAGAAACTTGTGTCACTTCCCTCAGGGAAGAAAAACAATGGCTCCTGTGCGTTTGACCTCCCTCCCCATGTGGGTTGATGAGCATGCTCTCTCCACTACACTCCCTTGGTCCGCCAGGAGCCACCACCATTTCCAACGATTTAAAGAAACTATTTGTTATTCGCTAATTTTATGGTTTTGTGCAGGCATGATCACATTGCTTTCGCCCGCAAAAACACTCGATTTCGACACCAAGTATGGAAATTTGCCTCATACTGAGCCGATGCATACTGAGAAATCCCAGCAATTGATTGAAATCTTACGTAAATTATCTGAATCAGATATCGCCAGTCTGATGTCGCTCTCAGAGAAGCTCTCAGCCCTAAACCACCAGCGTTATATAGATTGGACTCAAGATCACTCCCTCAGCCCACAGTGTCGCCAAGCACTATTAGCCTTCAAAGGAGATGTCTACCAAGGTCTCAATGCTGCAGACTGGTCAAAAGGAGATTTTACCTTTGCTCAAGACCACCTACGCATCCTTTCAGGACTCTACGGCATCCTTCGGCCGCTAGACCTCATGCATGCCTATCGTCTTGAAATGGGAACCAAGTTGCCAAACCCATTGGGCCAAAATCTCTACAACTTCTGGGGAGAACAAATCGCAGGGGCCTTGAATAAGGAGATTGCGGCAAACAAGCATCAAGCTGTCATCAACTTGGCTTCTAATGAATACTTCAAAGCTGTCCAGCCCAAAAAATTAGACGCACCTGTCATTGCTCCAGTCTTTAAAGATACAAAAAATGGCCAACTAAAGATCATCTCATTCTATGCAAAGAAAGCACGCGGCTCAATGGCCTCATGGATCATCAAGAATAAGGTTAAAGTTCCATCCGAACTTATCAAGTTTAGCGAGAATGGCTATACCTACTGTGCCAAAAGTAGCACCAGTATAACGCCTACATTTTTAAGAGATCTAGAAGCTTAAAGGCCATTTCTAAAATAGCCTCATTCATGAATAGTTATCGTGCCTAGCTATAAAGGCGAGATAAATCAAAAGACTAAGCCTTGTGCCAGTCGAGCTCTTTGGCTTTATCCCATAGCGTCTCAAGTGAATAGAGTTCACGCATTTCTTCGTGCATGACATGAATCATCACATCTACGAAATCAAGCACCACCCATCTAGCGTCGCTATTACCATCCGTATAAGTAGGTTTGACACTATGCTTATCAAGCATGACCCCTGAGATATCACGTAACACTGCTTTCAGGTGAGGTATAGACTTACCTGAACAAACAATCATAAAATCGGTCACAGATGATAGACCTCGTAAATCGAACACGCGAATATCCTCAGCTTGGATATCATCCGCTGCCTTTGCACATGCAATAGCTAGTTGTTCTCCTGAAATCTCACTCATATTAGACAGTTGTTTGTGTGTGACAAAAAAGGAGGCCCAAAGGTCTCCAAATCACCGCGGTGGTGGAGCGTAGCGGATTCGAACCGCTGACCCTCTGCATGCCATGCAGATGCTCTACCAACTGAGCTAACGCCCCGACACCTCCGTAGTGTTCTTTTGCTTTAACGCAGCACACTAGGACAATCAAGAGAAAAACAACACTTCGCATAATTTTTTTCATAGTGAAATTTGATGAAAGATTTTAAAGATCCATCCCCCTATCGTCATCCAAAAAACAGAACTCCACAACCCACTCTGAATGAGATCATTGCAACACGAAAAAACAGCAGTAGAATAAGTGCTACAATCCGATCAGTAAACAAAACCTAACCTTTTTCCTGCATTTCAGAAAATACTTGTTGCCTCATGACTACTTTCTGCCATTCTCCGAATGCTTTAACCAAATTTTAGATGAGTTCAGATCGATACGAAATAAGAGGGAAGATCGGCGCCGGTGGCGTGGGTGCTGTATACCGTGCATACGACACCCAACTTCGCCGCGAAGTTGCGATAAAACGAGTTCTCCCTGACGGGGATATGAACTCAGAAGACGCGACTGCCAACCTACTAAAGGAAGCCACTGCGCTATCCTCTGTTCAACACCCACACATTGTAACTGTTTATGATGCTGGTATTGATGCTGAAGGCCCATACGTAGTAATGGAGCTAATCAATGGTAAGACACTCGACGAAATGGTCGAACGCGGCACCTTAACCTTCGAGGATTTCAAAGAGGTTGCAATTCAGTCCCAAGAGGCAATGATTGCAGCCCAAGACCTCAACCTCGTCCACCGAGACTTAAAGCCCACCAACGTAATGGTGAGTTGGTTACCATCGGGTCGCTTCCAAGTAAAGATTGTGGACTTCGGTCTCGCTAAATTCTCAGCCAAGCCGTCGTTACAAACAATTGACCACGGCGATGCTGTGTTCGGTTCTATTTTCTTCATGGCTCCAGAGCAGTTCGAAAGAACGCCTCTCGACTGTAGAACGGACATGTATTCATTGGGAGCTATGTATTACTATTCTCTCACTGGCGAATACCCGTTCAATGGTGATACAGCACCACAGGTCATGGCGGCTCACCTTCAAAATAAAGTAACTCCTTTAATTGAAGTACGTCCAGACCTTCCTCCATGGGTTTGTGACTGGGTTATGTGGCACGTCCGCCGCGACATGCAAGATCGCCCTGAATCAGCTCGTGCTGCTCTTGAGCATTTCTTAGCACACGATTCGGCTCACACTTTCGGCATCACAGCCGCTCACCAACTCGCTGCCGGAACACCACATCAAGCAGCTACAGGTCAAGTGATGACTGCCGGTGGAGCTGCTCAAAATCCTCTCTCAGGAAATACAGCACCACAACCAATCGTTTCACCATCTGGCCAAATTAATCCTCATACTGCTAGTCAACGCTTAATCACCGGTGCAACTACAGGAGCACTCAACGCCCCGGCCACACAACAACATGTAGCTCAACCTGCATCCCCCGCCATGATGGCAACACAGCAGCCAGCAATAGTTCAACATCCATCCGCACAAGTTCAACAGGGCACGACTCAACTAGGTCAGCAGCCTCAAACGCAGAACTCAATAACACCTTTGCCCAAAGCGAAGATGTCACCCGCTATGCTCGCGGTCATTGCGGGTATCATACTAACACTGATTGCAATTATAGCCTTCGCAATCGTGGGAAAGCGTAGTAAGGGCGATGCCACTGGTCGCGTCAACGCCCTCACCCAACAAATAGACCCAAACAATCAAGCAAAGCGTATCCCTATCACACAAAAGGATACCGAGCTACTCCTTAATGTTGTTGCCGGAACCGTCAGCCACCCTGATGAGGATGGCGTCAAGGCAGTGCTCAAAACTGCTGAGTCTTCTGATGGCAGCTATAATGTTGACGAATTGATTGCCAAATTTGCAACTGACAAATCAACATTAGCTAATGGAACAAGGAATGTCATATTCTCTCAGATCTTAAAAGTCCGTTCTAGCATACTCGGTACTAGATCGAAAGCTTACGATGTGATCATCCCTTGGCTAGAAGCCGATCCGTCACACGCTTCCGCAGTTGCTGCACTTGATGCTATATCGAGATACCCCAATGACGCATCTGACTTCACTATGCTTCTGGGTTCGGTTTCAAAGTCAGATGATTCAGCCTATAATGACAAACTAGGTATCGTGCTAGGTGAATTAGTAGCCAACTCACAAGCCCCTGGAAAGCTTGTCCAACAAGTTGGCAAATCGCTTGACGGAACTAAAGACCAAGACAAACAGCGCATCTTGATGCGTATCGCTGCAAATGCCGGCACACAGGATGCTCTCGCAATCATTAACAAAGGATTAAGCTCCACTAACGATATAGTGGTTAACCACGCACTGAGAGCTCTAGCTAAGTGGCCAAATGCAGACGCAATATCAATCATCATCGCTAAGGTTCGCGCTACTCCCTCGACAGGCAATGGTATCAACCTTCGTAAAAGTGGTATTAAGTCAGCTATGAGAATCCTCACAAGCCAGAAAATGATCGACAAACCAGAATGCAGCAAGCTCTGGGGAGAACTCGTTGAGCTTCCAACAGGAGACAACGAACGCTACGAAATTATTAACCACCTCGGTGGCGTCAAGAAGGCGTGGGCGATCGGACTCCTTCAAGGCCTACAAAATTCAGCTCGTAAAGCGAGTGTCAAAGAGCGTGCCCAAAAAGCTATTGACTCGATAGAATCAGCTCTAGAGCAATAAAATTACATTTTTCTAAACTTTTACATTGCCAAAACCAAATAAATTCACCCATACTACTTCTAACATGAAAAAACTTATCACTATTTCATTCGCATTAATTGCTACTGCCGTCTCAGCACACGCTGACATCCAGGCTCCTCCTGGATCAAAGTATACTTCAACACGTAAACTTGGCAGAGCAATCAGCAACATCCTCTACGGTGTTTCTGAAATTCCTGAGAATATCGCTCGAGTTTCTAAGAAAGACGGCAGCAAAGCTGCATGGTCATACGGACTCGTACAAGGTACGCATAAAGCATACAAGCGACTTGGATATGGCTTCCATGAGCTTTTTACATTCCGTTGCCCTACTTACAAAGGTACCTTCAAACCACCTTATGAGAAGTGCGGCGCTGACAACCGCATCGAAATGGACCCATCACAAGGCTTCTCAGAGTTTCCACCAGAACTTGGTGCGAACACTCACTACTACACATCTTCTCAGCAACACTAAAATCTTCTAGATAAGTTTAAAAAAGCACCTCATTTAATGTGAGGTGCTTTTTTTATGTTCCTTTATAATTCTATTATCCAACTATGATTCAAAGTCTCCAAATAGAATCCTTTGGACAACCAAGCGAAGTTGTCTCATTATTAAAATCTCAAAACACTGGATTAATGCCCGGTCAGGTACGAATTACTATTTCCGCATCCCCTATCAACCCAGCTGACATCAATTATATTCAGGGAACGTATGGTGTCCGGCCAGTGCTCCCAACTCAACTAGGTCTAGAAGCCTCTGGTATCGTTAGTGAGTCGAACTCAAGTGACATTAAAGTCGGCACTCAAGTGATCTTCCTAAAACGTGTGGGAACTTGGGCTAATGAAGTCGTTTGTGAAGCTGACGCCGTATTAGCCATAGAAAGCCGGATTGACCACCTCCAACTCTCCATGCTAAAAGTCAACCCAATGACAGCATGGCGCCTATTAACAGCTTATACAGAGCTTAAGCAAGGTGACTATATTATTCAAAATGCCGCTAACTCCGGAGTCGGGCAATGCGTGATTCAAATTGCAAAGCTACTTGGATTCAAAACGATTAACCTTGTGCGTAGAGAGTCACTGATCGAACCACTAAAAGCTCTAGGGGCCGATATTGTCCTTTTAGATAATTCCGGCTATAAAGATAAATTACTTGAGATACTCGATTCTACCAAACTGCCGAAAATTGGCTTTAATGCTGTCGGGGGTGACAGTGCGCTCCGCCTTATGGATGCTCTTGCTGAAAAAGGCAGCCATGTGACTTATGGAGCCATGAGCATGCGCAGCTTGAAAGTGCCAAATAAATTTCTTATATTCAAACGGATTAGCCTACAGGGGTTGTGGGTAACTAAAGATATCGCTGAACTGCCTGAACAATACATACATGACAGCTATAGACAACTAGCAGCATGGCTCGCTGATGGTAGTCTCACACAAAGAGTCGATAAAACGTACCCTCTTAGTCAATATGCAGCAGCGCTAGAGCATCATCTCAACCAAGAAAAAAATGGTAAAATCCTATTCGAACCAGCCAAATAAAGATAATCATTTTCTAGGTAAAGACACTAAGCACCTTGTTGTCACAAATGATGACACAGATACCCGAGAATGGCTCGCAAACAGTGAGGTGTGCTCTCTACTCTCACATCACCATATTGCTCACTTAGGCGTCATGTGGGGAGAATACCCACTGACTGTAAGTCGCTCCAATCAGGAAGGCAGTTATTTCATGGCGTGCGCAAGTGGAATTGGCGAAGTGCTAATCGATGGAGTTTGGAGGAAACTCAGAGCTGGAGACGCCTGCCTATTGCCCCCACTCTCCATAAACGCATTTCGTTGTATTGAAGGAGAAAGCTGGGAGTTCTGCTGGGTCAGATATGCTGAACTACCTCATCGCCTACCCATTTCATCGTTTTTAACCCCCGTTCGAGCTAGCTTCGATCAGGCCCCACTAGCTCACGCCATCAGAGGCTTACATCTTGAGTGCAAAGGTCTAAATCAACCTGCAGCACTAAATCTTTGGACTGAGTTGATCCACCAGTATGTCATGCGCTTCACCAAAGAAGGTAGTGTAGATGAAAGACTCTGGAAGCTTTGGAAGACAGTAGAGCTCAAGTTAGGCCACTCTTGGACTTTGCAAGAATTGGCAAAGATCGCCTGCGTTAGTGAAGAACACCTCCGTCGCCTGTGTAACAAACACCTAGGGCGCTCACCCATGCAACAGCTCACATACTTACGCATGCAAAAGGCCAGGATTCTACTAGGTACGACAGACGATAAAATCGAAGTGATCTCACATCAACTAGGATATGAGAATCCCTTCACTTTTTCCAATACATTCAAAAAATGGGTTGGTTGGCGCCCGTCAAAAGTTCGTTAACCGGCCTTAATTGCTCGAGCGGTCACCCACTTACCCTTTTTAACGACCTTCGTGAATTCTAGTCCATTCTGTTCCCCTACCAACTTCGTGGATTCCCATTGATCTGCAAGGATCCCAGAAACAACAATATCCCCACCATCAGTGATACACTTCACGATGTTTGGGAAGCCAGCTTGTAGAATGGTCGAAAACATATTGGCAACCACCACCGGCCATTGCCGTTTTGGTTTCCACTTCAACACGTCTCGCTCATAGACGGAGATGTGATCCACGGCATTCAGCACCAAATTATCGTTAGAAACCTTCACCGCTTGTGGATCGAAATCATGTGCCTCACACGCCTTTGCTCCCAGCATTCTTGCAGCAATAGCCAAAATGGCTGTACCACAACCTAAATCAAGCATCTCCCAATCACCTTTTTGCTCACGAGAGATATCAACAAGAAGTCGGAGGCAAGTCGAAGTCGTTGCGTGGTCGCCAGTTCCAAATGCCATTTCTGCTGGCATTTTGATCAAATGGCGCTTCGGGAAATTCTTTTGTAATTGAGCCACTTCCTCACCATCACGCTCAGAGGTAACAATGATAGAATCACGAATTTTTAATGGAGGCCGCTTGGTTGCAGACAGCGCTACCCAGTTTTGCATTTTAAGTTCACGCAATGAGCCGCCAAACTGAACTTGAATCGCTACAGCATCAGCTTCAGTTTCACAATACACCTCTACGCGTATAGATTTTCCTGTGCTCAATTCTGAGATCACAGTCTTAGGATTTCCATAGAAACGCTCTTCCCAAGCATCCTGCCACTTTTTTGATGATAGTTTTGACCAAAGCCACATGCCATTAGCTATACTTTCAAGTGTGTCAATGAAAAGAAAATTCCCACGAACTCAATTATTTTTGAGTCCGTGGGAGTAAATATAGCCGCTCTTCTGTAAGCCAGATTTTGTCCACCCTACCTACGTAGAGCTGTGTGATCATTTGTCTCACCCTTGCGGGGTCCCTTTCAGGATGCGACTATTACCCGGAGATTCTAATCGGATGGGCAATCCTTCTCCTGTTATGTCTTGCATCACGTGGGGTTTACCAAGCCTCCTTTGTCACCTCCGGAGCGGTGGGCTCTTACCCCACCTTTTCACCCTTACCCGGCCGAAGCCTGGCGGTATATTTCTGCGGCACTTTCCGTCCTGCTGGCTTAAACCAGCAGTCCCTCCCTTTCAGAAGGCACGCTACCCTATGATGTCCGGACTTTCCTCGACCCCTTGTTACCAAAGAACCGCGATCACCCGAAGAGCAGATCATTGTTATTCCCGACTTTTACTAGAAATGCAAGATCTATTGACCTACAGAAGATCACTTTGACACTGGACAGAGCTAGAATATGAGGTATCAATCCCCTTGAACGGCCGTAATTAACACGGCGTATCATCAACTCAACAGAATCTATAAGATGAACAAAATTAAAATTGGTGCGTTTTCAGTATCACTCCTAGCAGGCACATTGGCTCTATCCAACTGTGGTAAATCAGAAAAGACGCTTGAAACAACTGGTGCTAGCACTGGGGAAAAAGTACTCGTACTCTCGGCTATTCCTGATCAAAAGATTGCTAACCAAGAAGCTAACTACAAAGCTCTTGCAACCTATTTAGAAAAGAAACTTAACATTAAGGTAAAATATGATGTTTCTAAAGACTACCCAGCCGCAGTCACACGTTTTGCCAATGATGAAGTCCACCTTATGTGGTTCGGTGGCGTAACAGGCGTGCAAGCACGTGCTAAAGTTGAAGGTTCACGTGCAATCGCACAAGGTGTAGTAGACCCCAAATATAAGTCATACTTCATTGCACACAATTCTACAGGGCTTAAAAAGTCTGACACTTTTCCAAAAGAAATCGCTGACTTTTCATTCACCTTTGGTTCTAAGAGTTCTACCTCTGGCCGAGTCATGCCAACTTACTTCATCGAGCAAGAAACAGGTAAACAGCCTAATGAATTCTTCAAAGAAGCTCCTCAATTTCGACTCCAAGGCAGCCACACTGCCACAGCTACTGTAGTGAATGAAGGTTCTGTTAAGGTTGGTGTATTGAGCTACAAGACATACGACAAACTCAAAGCTGCAGGTAAGCTACCAAATTGCGACATCATCTGGGAAACACCTGATTACGCTGATTATAATTTCACAGCTCACCCATCACTAGAGAAGGCATTTGGTGAAGGCTTCGTTGATAAACTTCAACAAGCACTCGTTGAGTGTAAAGACAAGCAGGCTCTATCCGCAATCATGCGCGAAGAAGGTCTCATCAAAGCTGAAAACAAGGACTTTGATGGCATCAAAAAAGTCTCACAGGAGCTAGGTTTCTTAAGATAATCATCCTTAAGTCCCCTTCTACTCGGAGGGGACACAACTCCCTGTGTTTGAACTCAAACATATTGAAAAGTCTTTCGGTGCAAATTTGGCACTAAAAGACATTTCCTTTACCATAAACCAAGGTGAAATGGTTGCTTTGATTGGCCCATCTGGCAGCGGTAAAACGACTCTGCTCAAACTACTCAACGCCCAGCTACTTCCCGACAAAGGGTCGCTCTATCTAGACAAAACGGAGTTACATAACGCCTCGTGTAAAAAGCTACAACAGATCCGTCAGAAAATAGCTTACATACCCCAAGATCTTGGACTTGTTTCTACCCTAAAGGTCTACCAGAACGTTTTATTAGGCAGAATCGGAACATTTTCGACACCTGCCCTCCTCTGGAAATTTCTCTTCCCCAATGATGAACTCCTAGAAGAAATTCGACTCATACTCGAAAACTTGGGAATCAGTGAAAAACTATTTCAACAAACCTCTTCGTTATCAGGAGGACAACAACAACGCGTCGCTGTAGCTAGAGCACTATTTCAAAAAGCTCATACAATTCTCGCCGACGAGCCTGTATCAGCAGTCGACCCGGCAAGAGCAAGAAGCCTCGTCGCTATTCTGAAAGAAATATCAGAAAAGAAAAATATCAGTGTGGTCATGTCAATACACAACATCGATATTGCAACAAATTACTTCCCTCGCATCCTAGGCCTTAATGGAGGACAACTCGTATTAGACTCAGCGAACCCAACCGCTGAGGAAATTGATCAACTCTACCAACTTGATCAACAAAGCGTCATTTAGTGAGTTCACATGACTTTTAGCTCATATACTCATTTTGGTAAACGAAGGTTATTTCTACTTTCTATCCTCATTCTGTTTTTTGCCTGTCTCTACTTTGGCTCGGTCAAATGGAGTGATTTTTTCTTCAATGAGTTTGGCACCTCAATCTGGAAGAACTTCTTTGGTTCTGCTGTCCAGCCGGCCCTAGATTACCCACCAGGATCTCTTACAGGGGCAGCCCCACCCTTTATAGAAAAGGTTTTAAGCGGCCTCTGGCTAACGATTAAATACGCCATTTGTGCAATAAGCTTAGCCCTCCCGATCGGTATAGTTTTTGCAGGCCTCACCTCTAAATCATGGTGGCCTAGTCACACTTCACCTACCCTATTTAAAATCACTCTCCATACACTCCGCTGTTTCGCCAAAATCATCATTACAGCAGGACGATCTCTTCATGAAATCATTTGGGCTTTGCTCTTCATTACAGCACTTGGCACCTCCCCATTCGCGATCATCATTGCTTTAGCTATACCATACGGCTGCACACTAGCTAAAGTTTATGCTGAGATCCTAGATGAACAATCAGCAACAGCAAAAGACTTCCTCACCTCACAAGGAGGAAATACATTTACAGGCTGGCTTTTTGGCATCCTGCCATCAGCATTGCCAGATATTCTAGGATACACCTTTTATCGTTTTGAATGCGCTATTCGCTCTTCAGCAATTCTAGGGTTTGTTGGCATTTCAACTATTGGTTTACACATTCAACAAGCCTTTGGAGATGGTAATTACGGTGAAGTTTGGACCCATCTAATAGTACTTCTCCTCACAGTTATTATTGTAGAACGCTGCTGCTTCATTCTTCGTAAGCGTATCACTAGCGAGAAAGTATCAATTCACAAGGCTAAGGATAGTACTCTATCTGCACTCAAAGCTGTCAAACCAAAGAATACATTCATCGCTCTCTCGTTTATCGTTATTATAGCCGTAACAATTTTCACCTGGTTCGAAGGTGACCCTCTCTTTGGAGATATGCCATGGGAGAAACGCATGGTTAACTTAGAGCGCTTCTTCTCAAAAGAAATCACTCCCTATCCGGTTCAGCTTTCCGGTGATTGGGGGGATGCTATTCCGTGGGCTAAACAGCTTTTTGTAAAAGAGGGTTTCGAAGCATCTTTCATGACGATCTGCATTGGCACTGCAGCCATGACACTAGCCTTCCTATCCGCCCTATTCGTCCTCCCATTCGCAACTAAAAGCCTGAATACAAAACAGCCACTGGACATTTTCAATGGCAGATCAAAACTCAAAGCTGCTAGTAAGTCTATAGTTGCGTTCACCTTACGATCTAGTTTTGTGCTTAGCAGAGCAATGCCAGAATTCCTACTCGCATTCCTACTCGTTCAATTATTTGGCCCAAGTCCTTGGCCTCTCATTTTAGGACTTGCGATTCATAACTTTGGAATTGTAGGTCGTCTTGGCAGTGAAATGATCGATAATAGCTCACTTCGTGAAGCCCAGGTGCAGCTTGCTCATGGTGGAAATTCACTTAAAACCTACCTATTCTCCTTACTTCCAAACCACTTTAACCGCTTTCTTCTCTACTTCTTTTACCGTTGGGAAACCTGTATTCGAGATGCAACTGTACTCGGAATCTTAGGGATCGCCTCCTTGGGCTTTTCTATCGATGAAGCTCTATCACGTGACCTCAAAGACGAGATGATGTTCTACATCTTACTTGGTGCATGTATTGTATTTGTGGGCGACATGCTCTCCGACTGTGTTCGTAGCAAGATCAGAGGCTAGCTCATTGATCGAGCTGAGCTACATTATTCTAACTCTGCCTTCCAGCTTTCAATAAAGGTAGTAGAAAAAATTGGCTCTATGATTTCAGCAAATGACTCTGTTGCCTTTGCTACATGTTCGTTTTTTATGATCCCCTGGGAGTTGTTAAGAACAAGAACATAGGGATGCTTCTCATGCTCTCTCTTCCATATGGTAAGGCCTAAGAAATAATCATTTTTAAGCGACGCCTTGGCTATCGCTTTCGCTTTATCTGCAGCTTCTTTCTTTGTTTTAAAGCTACCAATAGACAGGTAAACAGTGTGCATGACCTCACGCTGGAGGATTGGGCGAGCCCTTTCTTTGGCAATGTGCACGATCACAAGG
Organism: Herpochondria borealis; assembly: GCA_032274145.1. Classification (NCBI taxonomy): domain Eukaryota; phylum Rhodophyta; class Florideophyceae; order Ceramiales; family Ceramiaceae; genus Herpochondria; species Herpochondria borealis. The sequence goes on from JAVCKV010590965.1 coordinate 12,912, forward strand.
TCATCGGCTGCGTCATCATCTACTTCATTAGTCTGCTCTTTTTTCAAGTAGAGTTCCCCTCTCACTTCAAACAAAGTGACTATAGGTAGCTCCGGAGCATCTTCACCTTTAACAACATCAATTCCTAATAAACTCAGTTCATCATCATTTAAGAGCACGTACTTCTTATCTAAATAGATTCCTTTTGCTGAAACCTCAATGCGTCCCGCCCAACGCTTGGTTACACTTTTTTCACCAAGTGTATATTCTTGTACCACCTTACTAAAAAGGAATTTCTTATTCACTCGACCCGGTGAGCGCGTCACCTTCCAAGTGTCTACATCTCGGTCTTCCATCACTTCAGCAATAAAGGTTTTTTTGACCTGTTTGCCAGTTTCCTTCGAGAACTCTACTAGGTAAGTGAATTCTGAACTCTCATAATAAGAGCCCTTATTATCAAATACTGTGCGAAGGATTGCATAATGCGTTTCACTCTGGCCGAGGAAGGTATCCGTGGAGTAAACATGCTTGGACGGAGTTGCAAACGCAAAAGAACAACAACATAAAAAAGTTAAGGCAATTTTCATCTTCATATTAAACGGACTTCAGTGTAGGGTTTTTTCAAATTCATTGCAACTTATCAGTCCCTACAAGGTTAGATAAGTTGTAACTTCAAAGACAACTATCTTGTTTTGGGACAACCAATGGTAATAGCTGATGACTCTGGTATTGATGAAAATGCCATCGATGTGTCTCTCATGCTCCGCGTGCGAGATGGAGACATGTGTGCCTTTGAGGAGATTGTAGAGCGCCATCAGAGGGCCGTCATTGGCACTGTGGCAAAAATGCTCAATTGCTCCTCTGAGGCGGAAGATATCGCACAACAAGTATTTATCCGCCTTTGGAAAAGTGCAGCCCGCTACAAAGAACAAGCTAAGTTTACCACATTCTTATACACCATCACACGTAATTTGGTATTTAACGAATCCAAGCGTCGATCAAAGAAAAAGCAAGTATCGATCGAAGAACGCGCCGAAGAGAGTCACTTAGAAATTGCAGCTTCTGAAAATTCAAACCCAGACAACACGGTGCTTCATGCAGAACTTCGAAGTGCTGTCGATGCTGCAATCCAACAACTTCCGGAAAAACAACGCCTCGCTGTTATCTTGAGACGTTATGAGCAACTCTCCTATGAAGAAATTGCAGAAGTATTAGACATGTCTGTTTCCGCCATTAAGAGCCAGTTATTCCGTGCTCGTGCTGCATTACGTGAACTCTTGGACGACTACCTCAACCAATAATTTGGGTCCGTTGGTAAAACCGAACATCTCTGTCAATATTCTGTTAAGTGCTCAAAAAAATCTATTGCACTTTTCGCTGCTGCTTCTAATTTAGCCTTATGAATACATTCCTAAATGTCGCTGGACTATCTCTCATGCTGCAATGTGCTTATGCCGCCCCTCACCTAAAAGAGGTAACATCGGGTCTCAAAGAGCCACTATGGGCTACAGCACCTAAGGATAGTTCTCGTTATTTCTATATTCTTGAAAAATCCGGCACGATCAAAATTCAAGATCGCCGCACCGGGCAGGTTTTACCCAAAGTATTTTTAGACATTAGTTCGAAAATTAAAATTCGGATGAATGAACAAGGACTACTAGGAATGGCATTCTGCCCGCGTTTTTCTACCACTGGCCGATTTTATCTCAACTACACTGACCTCAGTGGCAACACACAAATTACGCGCTACACATGTAACCCAAAACTCCCCGTAGCCGCTGACAGTGGCACGGAGGAGATTATATTATCAATAAAACAAGACTCACGTAACCACAATGGCGGCTGGATCGGTTTTGGCCCAGACAACTACCTCTATATTGCTATGGGGGACGGAGGTTCAGCAAATGACCCTAAGCATCGTGCTCAGGATCTCAGTCAACTACTCGGTAAACTCCTGCGCATCGATGTCAGTGGTAAAAAAGGATATACAATCCCTAAGTCTAACCCATTTATTTCCACCAAGGGAGCCCGTGCCGAAATCTACGCATATGGATTACGCAACCCATGGCGTTGTGCATGGGATCCAAAAACTAAAGATTTTTTCATCGCTGATGTTGGACAAAATAAAATTGAGGAAATCAATTTTCAACCCGCAGGAAAAGGTAATGGGGCTAACTATGGTTGGCGTAGGCGTGAAGGAAGCACTGCCAATCCTCGTAACGATATCGGTGGCCCAAATCACCCAAGTTATACTGAACCAGTTTATACCTATAAGCACGGAGTCGCCCCAACAGAAGGTTTATCTATTACTGGTGGCTTTGTCTATCGTGGAAAAATCAAAGTCTTACAGGGCCATTATTTCTTTGCGGATTGGGTAAACCCTAGAATTTGGTCATTCAAAATGCGAAATGGTAAAACTAGCCAGTTTAAAGATTGGACAGACAGCTTTAAACTTAAAGAGAAGCGACTCTTTAAAATCTCATCATTCGCACAAGATCCGCAAGGTGAAATCTACATTTTTGATCACAAGGCTGGGAAGATGTTTCAGATCGTGGAATAATATCATTTGAATAGTTAGATTGTCGGAATGACGTCGAATGCTTGGATGGTAGCAAGGCTCAAGGAACGAGCATAGCAGGCTATGTGACTGTCGCTCAACGCCGCTAGCATTAAAACATTCGTCGTCCTCTCTCTCAGCTCCGCTGACTATTTCACCCCAACCTTTAAAATTATCATTACGCTAAGATAACTGCTCAATCGGTATAAGATCCACCCACAAAAAAGCCGACTCCTAAATATGAAGCCGGCTTTTTGAATATTTACTTTAAAGAAAGGCTATTGAGCCTTTTCAATACCCAATTTTTGAAGTGAAGCTGCAAGTCCCTCAGCAACCTTCTCACCCTTATTGTCAATCAGAAGATATTGGGGAACATAGCGCGAACGATGCTTCATGAAATTAAAATCTCTAGAAATATTCTTCGCCATCACCTGAGGCCATGGGAAGCTTTCCTTCTTTGACCATGTTAATGCAGCACTGTCCGTTCTATCTGCACTCATCAAGATAAGCTCAACCTTGTCATTGCCTTTTATACTTGCGTTGTATGTTTTCACTAACTGTGAAACTGATTTAAGACAAGGTTCTCACCAACTGGCTGTAAAATAAACGAGATAGTGCTCAGCATCACGGACCTCAGTCGGCGTGTAGGTATCACCGTTCATCATAACAGCTTTACCAGAGAGCATCTTACCAATAGCGGTTGTGCTACCAGCTTCAGCTCCTATGACAGCACCTATTACCGCACCAGCTTCAGCACCTATTTCAGTACCAGCTTCAGCACCTATTTCAGCACCAGCTTCAACCCCTATTAACGCTCCTATTTTTGCTCCTATTTTTGCTCCAGCATTTGTATTAGCATTTGTATTAGCATTTACTTCAGCATTTGTATTAGCATTTACTTCAGCATTTGCTTCAGCATTTTCAGAACCTTCAACTTCGTTAATTGTTGCTTGTGGATCAGCTTTTTTATTACACGAAGTCACAAATAAACAAACTGGAGCAACTAGTGCAGATCCTATTGTAAGTAATTTTCTAGACATAATTATAGGTTACTGAAAAATTGGAGCACCCAAAGCCTATTTTTAAAAAACATTGCCTCAATTGGTACGATAACTAATTAATAATAGATATTATGCCTACTACCGCCCTATCTACGTCCCTGTAGAGCTCGCATTAAAGTGAGTTGATCAGCATTTTCTAAACCTCCTCCTGCAGGTAAACCATGAGCAATCCTCGTCACTTTACAGTCTAACGGACTAAGTAACTCATCGATGTAATTTGCTGTCGCTTCACCTTCTACATCTGCAGAAAGGGCTAAAATCACTTCCGTACCTGGTGATGCTTTTACACGTTGCAGTAAACTTGAAATACGTAAATCATCAGGCGTAATATTATCGAGCGGAGCCAGTTTACCACCAAGGCAGTGATACATTCCCTCAAACACGCCTGATCGTTCCATTGGTATGACATCTGTGGCCTGTTCTACCACGCAGAGTATAGACTGATCACGATGACTAGCATGGCAAATTGAACAACCAGCATCGTCTGTAAAAAAACCACAACTTGGACATGATCCTACTTGAGCCTCTGCTTTTTCAAGTGCTTCAGCAAGTATCGCTGGATTAGCCTTCTTATGTTGGATCATCCAAACCGCAATCCTCTCAGCAGACCTCGGCCCTACCCCTGGTAATTTTTTAAATGCTGAAACCAACTCGATAACAGCTTGAGGAAAATCGATACTAGACACGCTTTCCTCCCTTCACAGGAACCTTACCCTCATTCTTCTGAGCTTTCCCAATATTTGGTTTCGGCACAGAATAGCTTTTCTCGAGCTCTTGATGATCAGTAGAATCATCTAAAGAAACCACTTCAGTATCAGTGATCGTTTTTGCTTCTGTCTTTTCGTTTGATTCCACTATTTCCTCAGCTTTATCTTCAACAGAGCCGGTAACATCGACCGTTTCTATAAGTGTATCAGCCACTTCCTCTGCTATCTCTGAATTCTGCTCCGCAACCTCAGCGTTACTCTGCGGGACGATCATTGTAAATTGCTCACATGGCATAGTGTGCTGAGAAGCATAAACAACTGCACAAATAGAGGACACCACGACTGCAATTAATACAGCCACAGGTGAAAATGTCATCCCCCAAAGTGCCATAGAAAAACATGCTCCTATTAACAAAGTGCTTGCAGCTATAAGTATAAATAGCCTGCGAATAATTCCAACGGAATCGAGTAGGCTAGCACAAATAGCCAACGATAGGACGACACAAGCAACCCATTCAACCTCAGCTTGCACAAGGTGAGATTCACCATCAGAAAAGTTGCCATCCACCACAAATTGTTGGAATGCCACTTTCCATGGCATTAAAAGACCCAACAAGGTCAACACGATAGCAAGTAAGCTACCACAACTGGCACAAAGTAAGGTTGGCAACCAAATAGTCCCCATTGTTTTCTTTGTGTAAGTTGATCCTTCGCTCATGACTGCAAATATGTCGACTATTTCAGACCAGAAGTCGAGTCACAGTTTTCGATCTTTTGTAAAAAGCAAAAAGGAGCATGGCGTATAACCATGCTCCTTTTTAAATTTATCTAAGTAGCGACTACTTATGACTTGTAACGAAGACGCTTCTTATGACGATTTGCCTTCATGCGCTTACGGCGCTTATGCTTAGTGATTTTGGCCTTACGGCGCTTCTTTAGGTTACCCATAGTCGTTTAATGTTAAGTGTTAAATCTTGCTGATTCGCATCAGGTAGTGATCGTTGCAGGGAAAATAGTCAAAATTGGCCCTATGACAAGGTTTATTCTTATGAAAACATCATTAGGGAAGTGGTTCCGGAGTAGTTCGCCCCTTTTCGAGAAGCATCGTTTCACTATATCCTGCTGCTTTAGCCAATTTCACAGCCTTCGAGAAGTCTCTGGCCACTTCAGTTGGTGCATGAGCATCAGAAGAAATGACAATACCAACACCGGCCTGGTTGGCTAAATCTAAAAAGTCCACATGAGGATACTGCTCGTTACATGGCTTATGCCAGCCAGCCGTATTCAATTCGATCAAACATCCGTTCGAAGCAATTACGTCAATCACAGGTTCATAGAACCGAGACAGGTCACCCTCAGGACGGTAAGAAAATTTCTTAATAAGATCAGGATGACCGAGCACAGTAAAAAGCCCACTTTCGGCCATTTCACTATAAGTATCCCAATAACGCTGCCACGTTTCTTCAACGTCTATCTCAGACCATTTACCCAACCACTTGGGATTATCAAAATCAAACTCCTTACCCAAATAATGAACGGAACCAATCAAGTAATCCCAATCAGCCATCCCTTTGAGCTTTTCAGTCCATTTTTCACACCCTGGTAACCAATCACACTCTAAGCCCATACGAATAGGAATTCTCCCAGCTGCCTGCAGCTTCGCTCGTTCGATCCATTCTAAATACTCAGGAAATTGCTTCAACTCCATACGCCAATCATCGAATGGCTCAGGGTTCATCGGGGCGTGATCTGCAATCCCATACTCAGTAAGACCTGCCGCAATAGCAGCATCGATGTACGCCTCAGGTTCACCTTCTGCATGTTTACACAATGGTGTGTGTGTGTGGTAGTCAGCTGGCATGGTAGTAAAAATTCAAGTATTCACTGTGTGATGAGTTCAAATGAGAAACAACTCTAAATTTAAAATTGCAGCTACCAGGAGGAAATCACCCACTCCTCAGTCATTTCTGCTGGGCAATCTGCTAAGAATCTAGACGGTTCTAAGTAATAGTCATCACTGTAGCTACGGGGATTCGTCATTGGGTAAGTAAGATAAAGCTCATCCCGAGCCCTAGTGATCGCAACGTAGAAGAGCCTACGTTCCTCTTCCATTTGAGAAAGCTCACCAGCCTCGATGACCCGCGCCGACGGGAACATGCGTTCATTCAAATTCACCACAAACACCACCTTCCACTCTAAACCCTTAGCCTGGTGGATAGTTGATAATGTCACCATAGGTCGTGATTCGTCTTGGTCCTTTTCATCATCCACAGAACTGAGCAGTGATAGGTCTGACAGAAATTCGTCCACACTTTTATAATCTGAGGCGTGCTCACGCATCGTGTCCAAGTCTTGCTTGCGTTGCTCCGCATTATCGAATGCTCCCATCATGTAATCGATGTAGAACCCTTCCAAAATACTGAAGATCATGTCATCTGGGTAAGCAAAGCCATCCTCGTTTTCCGCATCCAATAATTCATCCAGTGTATAGCATAGCTGATCGTAAAAACTCTGACTCTTAGTCGGCACTTTAAATCCCAGCATGATCTCAGAAAATTTATTTGGTTGCGTTCCTCGGACAAAGTATTCTGTCGCACTCCATCCCTTCCACAAATTATCTGCGGATCTTGGCCCTACACCAGGGAGCATCTCCATCATGCGACGGAAGCTCACTTCGTCCTTTGTATTCACAGCAAACCTAATAAATGCAGAGACGTCTTTCACGTGAGCCTGTTCAAAGAATCGTAAGCCTGAGGTGATCTTAAAGTCTAAACTCGCACGTGCTAATTCAAGTTGGACATCCATTGAGTGAAAATGAGCTCGGTAAAGAACTGCGATCTCGTCAGGTTCCACCCCTTGCTCGATGGATTCCTTAATCCGTTGTGTGATAAAGTCGGCTTGAGCATGTGGATCACTAATCGGCACAATCGCTGGAGTCATCCCAATCTCACGCACCGCCTTCAATTCCTTCGCGTATTGATTGGTATTCGCCTTAATCGCAGCATTCGAAAGGTCTAAGATTTCAGGTGTACTACGGTAATTCGTTTCAATTTTATAGATCTTAGCACCCTCATATTGCTCTGAAAATGCGAGAATGTGCTCCATATCTGCCCCACGCCATGAGTAGATAGATTGTGCATCATCGCCCACTACCATCAAGCTTTTATTCCCTTGCACTAAACACTCCACTAACTGGCCTTGCAGACAATTGGTGTCCTGGTATTCGTCGACCAATACATGTCTAAATTTCTTCTGGTACATGCGTGCAATATCAGGATTGTCCTTCAGTAACTTAACTGCCAAGTGGAGAAGGTCATCGAAATCCATCGCGTTGCCATTCTTTTTAGATGCCACATACTTCTTATGCAAAGCTAGGATTGGCTTACGCCATTCATCCATGTGCTGGTAGTTGTTGTCCAATATTTCCTCCACTAGCTGCTCTGTGTTAGCACTGAGGCTATAAATCGACAGTAACACCTCAGCTTTAGGAAATCTCTTCCCATTGAGCTCAACTTTCTCTTCCTTGATCAATCTACGCATCAACGACTTTTGATCATCCCCATCTAAAATAGAAAAACTCCGATTGAAGCCCAATTCGTCAGCATGTCGCCGTAACATCTTATTACAAACAGAGTGGAAGGTGCCCCCCCACAATGTCGAGATGTCAGTATCAATAATCGTCTTCACCCGACCAAGCATTTCCTTCGCAGCCTTATTTGTAAATGTCAGTAATAAGATATTTGAGGGATCCACTCCTTGGTCGAGAAGGTAGGCCACGCGATAGGTTAAAGTATGCGTTTTACCTGATCCAGCTCCAGCGATGACAAGTGCATAACCTGGCGATGAGGTCACAGCAGCATACTGCTGTTCATTCAGCTTGCCGGCATAATCAATAGACGAGTTCATTTTGTCTCTCTTCTTCTCCATGCGATACTCACGTGCCATGCCGCGAAGATACACAGCATTTCAGAATCAGCAACCATGGAAAAGTTTCTTATTATGCAGAATTTACGTGACAAACACCGCCAATATCTGCCTTTTATATAGTGTCTTTTTAATCGAGAAAGATCTATAAACTACATACCCAACAACATCATGTTCGAAATCTACCAAAGCGAAACTACCAAAAAATTCCATTTCCGTCAAAAAGCTGGTAACGGTGAAATCATTCTCACTAGCCAAGCCTATGCCGATAAAGGCGGCTGCAAAAATGGAGTAGAGTCAGTAGCCAAAAATGCAGAGGACGAAGGTCGATTCGAAGTCAAAGAAGCAAAAGACGGTCGCAGCTACTTCGTCTTGAAAGCCGCCAACGGCCAGATCATCGGCCAAAGTCAAATGTATAAGTCTGATTCTGGCTGCAAAAACGGCATGGCATCAGTTGCAAAAAATGCAGCAGGAAAAGTAAAAGATCTCACAGCGTAATACGTGCATTATCATTCTCAAAGGTCGCATACACACTAGGTATGCGACCTTTCTTTTTCTATTAGGAATAAAATTTTACCACTTCCCTCTCATCCAATGAACTCGCCAGAACTATTCTCGATTGCCTGTTGCATTCAAACTGTAGTCCGCTAAAAATACCTCACATTTAACGCTAATTGAACTTACCCACATGATCACCCAATCTACCCTAGAAATTTTAGACCAAGGCCTTGCCGTTCTTGAAAATATTTCCGACGAAAACTACAATACAAAGCTCCCCATTGTCTATGGAGCCTCTATTGGCGGGCATTACAGGCATGTGCTCGAGCACTTTTTGACACTTTTCGAAAGCCATGCAGAAGGATTCGTTAACTATGACCATAGAAAACGTGATAGCAGAATTGAAACCTGTAGAAAGTCAGCGATCGAGGCCACACATAAGCTCAAGACGAAATGGGCAGAACTTGACCCCTCACTCTACGATCAACCGCTAGAAATCCAAGGAAAGCTCTCTCCCTCACTCGACCAATCAATGCAGTTACAGACCTCGGTTGGCCGAGAAGTAGCCTACTCTATCGCTCATGCCCAGCATCACTATGCCATTATTGGTGTCATGTGCACACTCCTCCAATCACCCCTCTCTGAAGGCTTTGGCGTCGCCCCCTCGACAGCGGCACACCTCAAAGCAAAAGGAGAACAACCACTCAGATCTCAATAATTCACCATGTGCTCAGTCAGTTGGAAATGGCATCCCTCAACAGAGGACTCGCATAAACTTTCCGTCTACTTTAATCGTGACGAACAAAAGGTCCGACCTGCTGCCCTGCCACCGAAAATTGAATCACTCAATGGCACCCAAGCTATTCTACCTACCGATCCAAAACGCGGTGGCACATGGATTGCGGCCAACGAACATCAAGTCGTCGTTGCATTGCTAAATCTCTATTCTGTTAAACCAACTCCAGGCAGGGACTACGCAAGTAGAGGGGCTTTAGTGAAAGCCTTGGCTCCGTGCCGCTGTTCGGAAGAAGCTGTCAAACAACTTCAACAACTGGTAAAAGATCAGCTCTTCCCAGCCTTCACCGTCATTCTATGGGACGCTAATCATCGCTCAGAGCAATTATTCCAATGGGACGAGAAAACACTTACCCCAGTCATCAATCAGCAGCCATTTTTCACTTCTTCATCTTGGGAAACCGAACGAGTACAGGCCGCTAGAACTTCCGCTTTCATAGAACAAGTCCTTCATGGTTCAATACCACAAGACGAGTTTCACTCTACCGCCGCTGAAGGTGAAGAATGGTCATCAGTCTATATGCAACGTGATGTCACCGAAACCGTGAGCCGCACCAATGTGTATATAACGTCGACTTCAATTACTATGGAGTATTTGGAACGTGCCTCGGATCAAGTGCACAACATCAGCATAGAGCTGATGAACAAAGTAACAAAATAATGGCCAGCCTAGTTGACACTTCAGAGTTTATCGAAACGAAAAAGCTCAGACCACTCTACCGCCTAGTCCAACCACTAAGTGATAGAATACTAGGGTTTAATCGACTTAATGATACCTACAACCAGATAAAATCTCAAGGTATCTCTAACGCAATCGAATTTTGCGATGCCTCATGTGCTATCTTAGATACCACTGTTGAGGTTGACCCTGCGTTACGAGAAGCCTTATCCACAGAAGGGCCAATAATCTTAGTGGCAAACCACCCTTACGGCTGTATTGATTCCATTGCCACCATGCAGTTAGTCGACCAATGCCGAAACGGTAAATGGCTCATCGTTGCAAACCGCTTGCTTAGAAATGTCGAAGCACTCGGTAAAAATGTCATATCAGTGAATCCTTTTGCCAAAGGAAAAGAGAAAAGAGAAAACCTAATGGCAGTGAAAGCGATGCATAAGGTACTCGCTAGGAAAGAAACCTTGGTCATGTTCCCTGCCGCTCGAGTGTCAGGATGGAACGAGGATATTCAACAGGTCTGTGATTTACCGTGGTCTGCTCACCCAGTCAAATTGGCTACACGTTACCAAGCCACCATCATTTTTTGCCACATTTCAGGACAAAATTCAGATACCTTTCTCAAGATTGATCCAATACAACTTAAACGTCGTAGTATACGTCTTGCCAAAGAGGTATTCATCCAACGCCACACCACCGTTCAACTAAAACTTTCATCTATCATGCCTTCAACTCTAGCTGAAAAAACAAATCGTCTACCTAACAAAGAAGAAATTCTCTTAGCCCACACTTACATTGGTGCCGATAAATCTCCAGCAAAGCCCAACCCTCAACTCGAGCCCAACGAGCTGCCCAAAACCACTTCTTCTGTTAATTACCACGAGGTATTATCGCATTCTCAAACTACCATTCTTGAACACCCAGAGTTTCATTCATTTTGCTTCAAAGGAGCGGATGAGCCCGAGGTGATGCAAGAATTAGGAAGGCTGCGTAATATCACTTTTAGTTTGATTGGTGCTGGATCAGGCAAAGAAGTCGACCTTTCACCTGAAGATGATTACTACCATCATATCGTCGTCACTGAAGTCAGTTCTGGAAAAATAGCAGGTGCCTATCGCCTTGGATTCATCCAAGAAATCATCGCGGAACATGGAATTGAAGGACTCTACCTCAATCATATTTTTACCATCGATTCTGCATTCTATCAATCGATTGGAAACGCATTGGAATTGAGCCGATCCTTCGTTCCTCCGGAGTTTCAACGATCCTCACAAGTGCTAGACCTATTGTGGAAAAGCCTAGGCCGTGTAGCCACTCAGAATAACTGCTCTGTGCTCTATGGCTCAGTCACAGTATCTGCAGAATTCACTCCACTCTCACAAGCGGTAATCATCGACACTCTTGACCGCCACCACTCAGCTGACACGGAAACACGCTCACTCATTAAAAATAGTAAGCCATTCAAACCAACGACTAGATATCATCAACTTCTAGCAGACGCCTATGCTCCACACGGACTGAGCCGACTCAACGCTGTCATCGAAGAAATTGAAGAAGGCCATCGATCTATACCTCCACTGGCTAGGTACTACAGCACGCTTGGAGCTAAGTTCCTCAGCTTTAAAGTCGAACCCAGTTTTAACGACGCAGTCTACTGCCTGCTCATGGTAGAGTTAGATAAAATTCCTAAGCGTTACCAAAAGAGATTCCTAGGACGCTAAGGACCTAATACCAATGAGGAAAAGTATCTGGTAGAATTTTCGAGTAGATTTAATTCAACTTCGAGGCGTGAAGAGGGCGTGGAGCGTGCTCCTCAACCAATGATTAACGCTAAATTTGGAGTAAATATGCCGAAATGTCATCCACAACATGCGAAGCCAAATCATCTAACCTACATCAAAATAAATTTACCAAAAAGTTTTCTGATTTGGTATAAGAATACAGCGAGTAACCTAGCCTCTTCATCTTTACAAAAAAATCATTAGTCTCTTTTGTACCTCCAAGAGGTATTATACATGTTAGGATAAAAATAGTAATGGAGTATTGTTCTAAATCATCACTTCATTTCGTAATCACCTCGACCATAAGCAGTTCAATAATACCACTAATCTAAAATACCAATGGCATCATCAACATTACTTTACATTGCATGGCCACTCACACTCGGCCTTTCCTTCATCGCTGGAAGTATCGATCTTTCAAATGAAACGACTATCGAGAAGTCAAAAGGCGGCAATCAGCCCTTAAAAGTCTCGCGCACAAAATCTTCCTCTAATAGTTCTAGAAATGAGAACTCTCCGGCCACCAACCGCCGCTCTTCTGCCACACGTTTCAGTGCCGGTAAAGACGGTTCCGCTGAATCCTACGATATCAAAGAAATCACCAACATCAGCGATCCTCAGAAGCGTTTGAGTAAGCTTCTACGGATGATCGATCAACTCGGCCCTGGTGACTTCGAGCAGTTGGTCAGTGACTTCCGTGGACTTGGTATCGATGAATTCGGACTTTTTCTCAGCGCTTGGGCAAAAATAAATCCGGAAGGCGCACTCGCCTATACTGAAGAAAACATCAAAGCATCATTCCAGTCACATACCGCCAGAGTTTCTATTCTCTCTACTTGGGCTGCATATGCACCTGATGCAGCAATCCAGTGGGCAAAGCTCAACCACGATGGAGATAAAGCCAATCCATACCTCGAACACATAATCATCGGCATAGCTCAAACCAACCTTGAACGCGCAACAGATATGCTTCAGGATCTTCCATTAAATCGTGCAAGTCGTTACCCTCTCCATGCCATCTTAGGGCAAGTTAGTAAGCTCGACTCTGAAAAAGCCATCGCATGGCTCGCGACGATCGAGAACGAAAAACTTAATGCTACTGCAACTGCTAGACTCACCTCAATACTCGCTAAAAAAGATCCACAAGCCACTGCCAGTTGGCTCGAGACACTTTCTGCAGACACTCTAAAAGCTTCTGCAGGTATTGTTGCTCGCGAATGGGCTGCACAAGACATCGACAAAGCAGCTGAATGGACTAGCTCGCTCAAAGGGGAAACTCGTACTCATACTGCCAGTATGATGATGCGTCAGTTCGTTTCCTCAGATCCCAAAAAAGCAGCTACTTGGATGAAAACCATGTCAGGCGAACCTTATTACAAAAACCTTGTTCGTTCTTTTGTAAATTCAGCCCAAGCTGATCACCCAGAACTCGCACTCGCGCACCTCGACCAAATAGGCGATACTCACGGACAATATACAAAGCATTACACCCTAGCACAATGGGCAGCTAAAGACAAAGGTGCGGCCACTCAGTGGATGCAAAGCAATAGCATTGACGCGGCGGCTCAAAAAAGAGTCCTCTCCACAGCTGCCAGAATACCTGGTGCACACAGGTAGGTTCAAAATCGTAATGAAGCATTCCTTCGAAAACCTCATTAATTTCGCAATTCTCTAAATCATAATCAGTAAAATAACACAACTTACCTATCGCACTCAATGGCATCATCAACAGTACTTTACATCGCCTGGCCACTCACACTCGTCCTTTCCTTTATAGCAGGAAGCATGATTATTTCAAATGAATCAACTACCGAGAACTCAAAAGACGGCAATCAGTCCCCAAAAGTCTCGAGCGGAAATTCTTTCTCGAAGGATTCTACAAATGAAACGACTGCTGCCACCAACCGCCGCACTTCTACCGCAAGTTCCCGAGCTGGTCAGGACGGTTACACTGAATCCTTCGATCTCAAAGAGATAGTAAACACCAACAATCCTCTGGAGCGAATGACTAAGCTTCTAAGCGTGATCCATCAACTAGGCCCTGGTGACTTCGAACAGGTCCTCGCTGACTTCCGTGAAATAGGCGTGACCGGTGATCGTGAAACTGAATACCAAATGCTTCTCACAGCTTGGGCAAAAAAAAATCCAGAAAGAGCACTCTCCTGTGCTAAGGAAAACACTGGGTCTTTATTAGCCACTAAAATTATTCTCAGTACTTGGGCTGAATATGCACCCGATGCGGCGCTCCATTGGGCAAAGCTCAATCACCAAGGAGATAAAGCTAACCCATATCTTGTAGGTATCATCAAAGGTATTGCTAGCACCAACCCTGAACGTGCAACAGAGATACTCCAGAAACTTCCATCTGGTGATAACCGTGATGAAGCACTCCGTTCCATCATAACGCATGTCAGCAAGCTTGGCACAGAAAAGGCCACCGCATGGCTCGCCACTATCAAGGACGAAAAAATCCAGGCGGATGCAATTAGCTCACTCGCCTACCCACTGGCTAGCAAAGATCCACAAGCAGCTGTCGACTGGCTCAAGACACTTCCCGAAGAAATTCAAAAGGATAGTATTGCCTCTGCTGCTATTGCATATGCATGGGCTGCACAAGACATCGACAAAGCTGCTAAATGGGCAAGCTCGCTCGAAGGGAGTAATCGTACCCGTGTTCTTCAGCACATGATGCATAATTTCGTTTCCTCAGATCCCAATAAAGCAGCGACTTGGATGAAAACTATGTCAGGTGAACCTGATTACCAGAAAGTTGTTCGTTCTTTCATACATGCTACCCATGCAGATCATCCTGAAATCGCACTCGGGAACATTAACCAATTAGATGATAACCGGATCCGCCGTTCACGTCAAATGATCCTCATGATTTGGGCTAAGAGAGACAAAGGAGCGGCCACTAAGTGGATGCAAAACAATAGCATGAATCCAGCAGCTCAGAAAAATGTGCTCTCCAATGCCGCCGAAGGCATGTTTAGCCTCTGGTACGAAGAAGAATAGTAAAAACTAAGCAACGGATCTTTCAAAAAAAATTGGAAACGCCTTGAGGTTCTTATGAATTCAAGGCGTTATTGTAATTTGGGTTAGGTGAGTTTCTAATTATACCATTTGAACGGTTAAAGTTGTGGAATGGCCGGAGCTGACTTCGTGGATTTTAAGGCTCGAGGAAAGCACAGTGCGGGCACTGTAACTGACGAGAAACGTCGAAATATGCGAAGTCAGACCGGCTTCTAAAGCAGATTGCGAAGCAGTGATACACAACGTGAAAAAGAAATCTATTCCGTGGGTTAAACTGTAAAAATGGTATTATACCACTTAGAGTTTCAACTCTTTCTGCAGCCACCCCCTGCTCCTTCAACTTAACAGCCTATCTTTTCATCCCGTATTGAGCAGCAACACTCAGCATTCTGGCATCTCTATTTATCATTTTAATAGGCAGTTCCTATATGATATTATAATGCAACGAGCAGGACATGACCAATAAGAATCAGGCTCTTGCTGAGAAATATTTCAATCATGAACAATATAATTATACCACTTCGCTATATTATTATATGGCGTCCTCAACATTACTTTATATCGCATGGCCAGTCACAATCGGCCTTTCCTTCATGGCTGGAAGCATGATTCTTTCAAAGGAATCAACTCCCGAGAACTCAAAAAATGGCAATCAGTCCTCAAAAGTCTCTCACAGAACCTCTTCCTCGAATGGTTCTACCAATGAAAATTCTGCTGACACCAACCGCCGCGCTTTAACTGCCCGTGCCCGTGCAGGTGAGGACGGTTATACTAAATCCTACGACATCAAAGGCATCGCCAACACCAACAATCCTCTGGAGCGTATGGCTAAGCTTCTTCGTATGATCCCTCAACTTGGCCCTGGTGATTTCGAACAGGTCATCGCTGACTTCCGGGAACTTGACATGACCCCGGAGCGTCTAGCTGAATACCGAATACTTCTCTCTGCCTGGGCAAAAATAAATCCGGAAGGAGCACTCGCCTATGCTAAGGAAAACACCACAACTTCATTGGCCAATAACACTATTCTCAGTACTTGGGCTGGATATGCACCCGATGCAGCGGTCCAGTGGGTCAAGCTCAACCACGAAGGTGATAAAGCCAATCCATACCTCCTAGCCATTATCAAAGGCATCACTATCTCCAATCCTGAAGGTGCGACAGAGATACTTCAGGGCCTTCCATCTAGTATGAGTTATTTACCACTCAAAGGCATCGCAACACAAATCAGCAAGCTTGGTATAGAAAAGTCAAACTTATGGCTCGCCACTATCAAGGACGAAAAAATCCGTTCTTATGCAACTTACACACTCATCTATCCACTCGCTAAAAAAGACCCACAAGCAACTATCGATTGGCTCAAGACACTTCCCGTAAATATGCTAAATAATAATGTAGGTGTTGTTGCACGTGCATGGGCAGAACAAGACCTCGACAAAGCTACTGAATGGACAGACTCGCTCAATGGGAAAGCTCGTACCCTTGC
>JAVCKV010591076.1:0-29382 GCA_032274145.1 Herpochondria borealis
ATATTGTGGCCATCATATTAATAACTATATTAAGCAGTTGTTAGGATTTTCACATATCTCCTTTATATTTATTTTTTCTATTTCACTCATTTTATTTATTTTAAATCTTATATCATCATGATTTTTTTTTATGCTTGATATTTTTTTATAAAGTTTTTCTTGTTGTCTTATATTTATATTCTCTATATTGTTGTTTATCTTATTGTGTGTTTGTTTTTGCTCAAACCTGTATTGCTCCTTTCCCTCAGCTATGTAATACTCCTTCGTTAGGTTAATGGAGTAATTACCTAGCATCAGTATTATTAAAACACAAGTTATGAATGCACCTTTAAATAACATTATGCATTCCTAGTTACGAACCTATGTGGTTCTATTTATTGTTCAATATAATATATACATATTATATCATGATTTTCTGTAAATGTGTGAATTACATATTAAAAATATAAAGAACAGGACAAGGTAGATAGGATAGACAGGGTTTTTTAAAAGTTTGAATTATAAACTGTGTTATAACTGTTTTAATGAGTAATGCACTCTATAACTGCAAAATTGAAAAGCTGTGCGATAAAAAACCCTGTCTATCCTATCTACCTTGTCCTATATAGCAAATTAAAATATAAATAAATATGGTAAAAAGGGAATAACCATGTTATATTAGTAGCAAATAAGCAAAAAAGTGCTAAAAGCGCAGTGATCTAGCAAATTAATTAAAAAAGTATTGTTTAATGACTAAAAACAAAGGATGCATGAGGTAAAAAATGATATTAACAATCCAAGACACAACCAAAGAATCTACTAAAATATGCAAATTCAAGGATTTCAATCAATTAAGAAGGATATTCAAAAAACATAAATACAACAAAAAAAATAAATTTAATCAATTATTCAATCTATCTTTAGATAAAAAGACAACTGATGAAAATTTAATAGAAAACAAAACAAAGTTTCATTCTATAATAATAGAAAACAAAAAAATAAATAAATTCAAAGAGCTCCCAGTTATTATAAATTATAATAATTCTAAATACGATTATGGAATGATGCATAAAAGATTGAGTGAATTAAGAAATATAGATTTCATAATATACGGGTTTAATAATTTTAAAAAAGATAAAAACAATTTCACGGTTATAGTGAAAGACTCATCAGAAGAGTTATCATTCTTTATAGATGAAAAAAAATGCATAAAAGACAGAACAAGAGGTTTGATTAGTAAGATAGGTATACCAGGCGCTAAAATAATGTTTAACCCAAATGAGAAGCAGTCACAGGATAAGGATTGGATTTTTATGCCAGACCCATTCTCACTGGGATTTAAATCAAATATAATCAATAAAAACAATAAATATTGTAAAATACCTATTGCAATAAAAAACTTTTTTAAAATAAACAGGAGATAAAATGGAATTTTCATGGGGAAGAAGAACAACAAACGTAACACAAAGTAGAAAAGTAGAAAATTTTAAATCAATACATTATATTTTTACCCCAAAAATGTTGCGACATGTATCTAAAGATCAAGCACGTGCTTTCACAGCAGGAGTCTTTGAAGGGAATAAAAGATCACAAAAAACATTCTTATATGCATCAATGCTAGTCATTGACTATGATGAAACAAATACAAATTATGATCAAATGCTTAAAAGATTAAATGAACTTAGACTTAATTATATTATACATACTAGTTATAGTCATTCAGAAGAGCAATCAAAAATGAGAGTTATAGTTGAGTGTAATGTAAAATATTTCAATAAAGAATCGCACTTAGCTTCTGTTATAGCTCTTAGTAAGTTGATAGGAGCAGAGGAAACACAAGAAGCAATCAAAAATGGCAATATAGAATATGGAGTTGATAAATCAGCAACCTATGACTGTGCTAAATTATTTTGCACACCAAACTGTGCAATTGAAAATAAGCATTTATATAGAATGGATTACGTATTAGACCGTGAACCTTACGACATAAAACCATTTTTGAAAGAAAAAAATAGCACAGAAGATCAAGATAATGAAAATAAAACATTAATAAAAAATAACGCTTGCGTCAAAAACTTAGACGAAACCCCAATAAATAAAGATCAAATAAAATATGTAATGGAAAACTTACCATCAGAAATTGGAGATAAGTACCCTGAATGGATGAGAATATGTGCTGGCTTAAAATGTCAAGTCTTATCATCTGGGAATAAAAAAAGCTCATGCAATAGATCTGATTTCTGGGCATTTAAATTACTGCAAGATTGGAGTAAAAAAAGCTCAAGATATAAAGATAGTTATTTTGATTCAAACCATAAAGTATGGGCATCATTTGATATAGATAATGATAGTTTAATAACATTTGCAACTGTAATGAAATTATCTAATTATGATAATAATGAATTTAAAAATTTATACAAAAATACATTAAAGAATAATTCAGGTGATAAAAAATATTACTCAAAAGAAGAGGTACTAAAGACATTTGGGTTATCACCAGAAGGTATGTACCTTAGTGCAATTAGTAAACCATTAAGTAAAGCAAGCTTTAATAATAGAGCGGCGCCAAGTATCATCAAAGAAGCAGGTGAGAAAATAAAAACTTCACCTTCGGTTTATTATTATGAAAAAATAAAAGACGTTCAGGGACTAATGTACTACCCAACAAAATACAATAAAGATGATGTATTTATAGAATATGATGATAATGAGTATATAAATTCTTACTCACCTAAGAAAATAAAAATTTCAAAAAACATAGAGCCATTTAATGTATTTAAAAAACACCTTGATCACCTGACAAGAACAGAAAAAGAATCAGAAATTCTTTTATACTACTTCGCACGAATAATACAAAATCCAGGTGTATTAATAGGATGGACTATAATAATACAAAGCACAGAAGGTGCTGGTAAAAGTATGATACAGCAATTAATGAGAAACATACTGGGAGAAGAAAACGTAGGCATACTAGGAACGGAATTAATCGAAAGTAAATTTAATTGCTGGGCAGAGGGTCATATATTAAAAGTAATAGAAGAAATTAATATAAGCAATGACAAAAAATCATCAGCAATGAATAAATTAAAACCATGTATAACAGACCCAAACATGATGATAAATGGTAAAGGTAAAACAGGCATAACTCGCCCTAACACAGCCAATTATATATCATTTACAAATGCAAGAGATGGTATTTTCTTGACAAAAAATGATAGAAGATTTTATGTAATCTTCTCAAAATGGTCAGACGCAATCCAATTAGAAAAATGGTTAGAAGAAAACCCTGATTATTACAAGAATACAGTAAAAACATTTGATAACGATTATCCAGACATATATTTTCACTTAAAGAATTTAGAAATACCGGATTGGTTCATGGATACAAAAAGAGCACCGGCTTCTCAAGCAAGAATGGCAATAATAAGACAAGGAGAGTCAGAAGAATCGGTAGAATTAGAAGAAGCAATCGAATTATATAAAGACAGAGTATTGATTCACGGGGAGTTAAACATAACTTTACTTGTAAAGTTATGGTCTAACAGAGTTAGAGAAAATCAGTTTTTAGAATCACCAGTTCCAATATCACCTCCACCCTTAGGTAGCGCAATGAAGAAAGAGCTAGTAAATTTAAACTACACACTCGTTGGAAGAAAAACAATTAATGGCATTAAATCAACAATATATTCAAAAATAAGATTAGAAATGATTTAATTTCAAAAAACACTTGACTATTGGCTACAAAACAATTAATATAACAACTTACAAGCAAAAAGAGTAAAAAATGACAAAAAAACAATTAGTAAAATTCTTCTCAACAATATTAAAAGAATTAAAAATAACCTACGGGGATTTAAAAAATGAAACAAGCATTAAAGAATATACACTAAGAGCACTACAAACAAATCAATTACGTTTATTGCAAGAAACACAAGAAAAGGAATTAATAACGCTTCTATTAAAGAACTACAAAAAAAGATTGACTGATTTTGAGATTGAAACATTAAACAATATAACAATATCAAGGAATATAGATAAAAAATTCAATGATTCATTTGAAGAATAAGATTTAAAGGATTAATAAAATAAATGAAAATAATAATTATAGGATTGCTTATTTACATAGCAATAAACTTGAACAATTAACTAAGGAAATAAAGTGGACTCACTTGATACAATAGTAGGAACTGTAATATTTATTATTATATGGATAGCATGGAACATGCTTGGTACAGAAGAAGGTAGAAGTTCATTAAAAGGCATAATAGGAGCAATAAGTATCGGAGTAACTGTAACATTTCTTGGATGGCTACTAGTAGGATAATAAAATAAAGAGGTGAATAATATGGAACATTCAAGATTAAGCCCATCAAGCTCATCAAGATGGCTAGAATGCACAGCAAGCATCAAAGCAATAGAAGATTCAGATACAATAATAGAAACATCTGAATATGCAAAAGAAGGTACATTAGCCCATTCATTAGCTGATAAGATAGTAAAAAATGAATATTTTGATGAAAAAGATTACGACAATGAGATGATAGAGTATGCAAATAATTATGTAGATTATTTGAATAACATAAACGCAGATTTCAGGCAATATGAAGTTAAAGTAAAAATGAACAAATTACCCAGTGTATATGGTACTGTGGATGCAATTTTAATAAATGATGACACAATGTATGTTATAGATTTAAAATACGGTAAACGAGTAAAAATAGAAGCAAAAAATAACACCCAATTAATGATATATGCAATGGCATCATATTCCACATTCAATAAAGAATCTAAAAAGGTTAAATTCATAGAATTACACATTTACCAACCAAGAGCATTCAATATAAGTAGCCATAAAATAACAATAGAAGAGTTGATTAGTTTTTTTAAAAATAAATTAAAACCATCTGTCGATGAAATATTATCAGAAAAAACACATTACAGGCCAGGAAATAACACATGCATCTGGTGTCCAGTAAAAGGTAATTGCAAATCAGCCTACAATCATTTAAACAAGTACGTAATTAAAAAATCTAAAGAAGACTTGAGTACAATAGAGAGCCAGGATTTAGCTGTAATAATGGACAACACATCTTTTATGAAAAAATTTCTTGATGAAGTTAAGAATGAAGCATTTAATAGGATTGAAAAAGGTGATAAAAATGTTACAAACTACGAAATAGGTGTAAGCAAAGGTTCGAGAAAATATAGTAAATTGGCTAAAGATGAAATAAGAACTTTATTCGGCGATAGTGGATTTGATACAAAATTAAAAGGAATCATAGCAATAGAAAAACTATCAAAATTAAAAGGAATAGATTTAAGTGAAAGTAATATTTTTGAAACAAAACCAGAGTCAAGAAAATTAAAGAAAATTAAAACAATAAAATAAGGTGAAAATATGAATAAAAACATAATAAAAAAAGGAAAAATGAAAAGTGAATCACAATCATGCAAAGAAATACTTGATATACTTAATTTAGAAAGAGAATTTAATTACTGGGCAGAGAATTAATTAAAAAAAGAGGTTCTTATGAAAGATGAAGAAAAAAATGAAATAAATTTATTAAAAAAAATACAAAGAAACATACAAATAAATAAATAAAACATTAGTAGACAAAGATTTATTAAAAAAATGGAGAGAAATAAATGGAGAAATGGATGCAATGTTAAAAGAAAAAATTAAAATATATGAAGACCTAGAAAAATCATCAAAAAATATTTTTTAATGAAACCAGAGGTAATTATGGAAAAATATAGAGAATCAATGAGTATAGGGGAAATTGAACTTGAAGTTACAATTTTAGGAGAAAAAGTTAGCCATTTAAGGAGTGTATGGTCTAATTCATTTGAAAATTTTGAGCAAGCAAAAAAAGAATACATTGCATCAAAAAATAATTTAGAAAATGCAAAAGAAGAATTAAATAGATGCATAAGAAAATGCAAAGAAATGGAATCTAAAAAAAATCAATTAGGCAATGACTCGTTTTCAAAAAAAGAAGATTATTTAAACAAATTAAAAGAGTCAAACAGTTTAAATGAATTTCTTGAAAACAAAATAATTAAAACAGATAAAGATTAACAAAAATTATTTATCAAATACAACAAGCAAGGGATAAATTAAATGACAATTATTGAACTACAAAAATATATAAAAATAGAAATAAAAAATAAAAATGAATTAATAGATGAATTAATTGCTGAATTAAAACATCTTAAAACAAGAAAAGCAGATGGTTTTAGGGTAAGATCAATAAATGATAAAATAAATATAGAAAATGCAAAAAAAGAATGTTACGAAAAAATATTAAATGCTGGATTATAAAAGGGGAAAAATATGAAAAACAATGAATATAAAAGTTATAGAAAAGATGGATATGCAAGAAAATATATCAAAAGAAGAATAAAATACATAAACATTGAAAGAAAAATACTTCAATTTAAATTAATTGACATGTCAATTACATTAACAGATAGCCAAACACATGCAATAAATAACTTAATAGATGAATTAAATATTGAAAAAAGTAAAATCTTATATTTATCAAAATTAATTGATGATAAAAAAACAAGTACAGGAAGTATAGAAAGGTTTCTAAAAACAGAATCAGAGGGTGAAGATGATTTTAAAAATAATGAACAATACAAGACAATAATAAAAATATTAGAAATAGACTAAGATATCCACAAGATAATATTTTATACACAACTATATGTACAGGATAACAATATAATGAATAATACAAGAAAAATAAAATTAAACAACGTCAGATTAAGCTTCCCAAACATATTTGAAAAATCAAGTTTTCAAGGAATACCTGGAAATAAATACGACTCAACATTCTTGATAGAAAAAAATTCAGAAGAATTTAAAAAATTAAAGAATTTTGCATTAAATTATTTAAAAATTAATGGCAAACCTGAAGGCTTAATTGACACACTTATAAAAGACGGCAAAACAAAGTCTTACGCAGGTTACGAAGGAAATATGTTTGTAAAAGCATCATCAATGAATAAACCAATATTAATAGACAACAGTCTAAACCCAATAACAAAAAAAGACGAAAAACTATACCCAGGATGTTATGTAAACGTGTCAATATCGCTATGGAAAGGAGTTAAGAAGGAAATGTTAGGAGCCAATATAGAAATAATACAATTCTCAAAACACGGCGACACATTTGGATCAAAAACAGCAGACAGAGATGAGCTTCTCAATGAGTTTAAAAACCTTGACTCAAATATAGATGAAACAAACAAAGAGGAAAAATTATTTTCAGGGTTTGATGAAGACAGTGACGACGATGTACCATTTTAGGAGAAATTATGGAAACAGCTATTCTACATGTAGAAACTTATTTAAATTATTTTTTATGCTTAATAAAGAAAAAAAGCACTAATGAATTGTATTTTTATGAAATTCTAAATGGAGTTAAAAGTGAAAATTTTAACAAATTAATTAAAATATTAAACAGTAATGGTGTAAGAATAATAACGTTTAACGGAGTAAATTATGATTACCCATTACTTAATGAAGCCATATTAACACAATCAAATGAAAAGATAAAAAAAAAATCAGATGATATTATAAAAAGATCCATAAGACATAATTACCCAGATTTGTGGGATAAAAGCCTGATAGATCTGTTAAAAATATTATCAAACAAAGAAATAAACAGCTTGCACAATTACATGGCAAGGCTACATCTTGATAAAATAATTAATTCACATAAAAATTATGATGAAAAATTAAATGAATACGAAATTGATTTAGTCAAAAAACACTGTATAAATTTTGTAGAAGGTATTGATTGCATTTATTCAAATACTGGCAAAATACTAGACTTAAGAAAAAAAATAAGCATAGATATTAAAAAAAATGTAATAAATAAATCAAATCAACAAATAGCAGAAGAAATAATAAAAGATAAATTAACAAAAATAGGGGTTGATTGTAAAAGAAAAGAACAAAAAATAATGCCATTTAAATACAAAAAACCAGATAATATTTTTTTTGAAAACAATGAATTAAAAAAAATATTGTTAAACTCGGTAGAAAAAATATATGAGATAAATGAAGATGGATGTATAAGGAAAATACCACTACAAGAAGTATCAATCGGTAAAACATCATACAGGATAGGTTCAGGTGGAATACACTCAATAAACAGTGGAGAATCTTACTTTTCTGATGAAGATAATGCAATCATAAGCATAGACGTCACTAGCTTCTACCCTTCAATAATAATAAACCAAAAATATTCACCTAGTCATTTAAGTGATGGATTTATAGATATATATAAAAAAATATACGATGACAGAATAAAGCATAAAAAAGAAGGAAATGATATTGAGTGTGAAATATATAAATTATGCTTAAATAGCAGTTACGGTAAATTTGGAAGTAAATATAGTTTCTTATATAGCCCAGATATGGTTATACAAACCACTATGACCGGTCAATTTTACATATTAATGCTAATAGAACAGCTGGAAATAGAAAAAATAAGAGTTATATCATCAAATACCGATAGTTTAGACATATTGGTTAAAAAAAATGATATAATTAAATTAAGAAAAATTTATTCCAAATGGAGTCAGAAATTAAAATTAAATTTAGAAGAAAATACATACAAATCAATCCATTACAGGGATGTAAATAACTACATAGCATTTTTAGATAATGGTAATGTAAAAAGAAAAGGTGTTTATTCGAAGTCAAGTTTAAATAAAAATCCTTATTATGAAATATGTACAGATGCCGTAATAAATCAAATAAAAAATAATGAAGACATAAGCGAAACAATATATGAATGTGAAAAAATATCAAAATTTGTTGCAATCAAAAATGTAAAATATGGAGCGTCGCATAATGGAAGAAAAATAGGTGAATTAGTCAGGATGATAAAAAGCGATGGGCAACCTGATTTAGTAAGTTCAGTAAACGGTAGAAAAATACCAGAGTCTGATGGTGTTTATGTATGCATGGATTTAAAAGAAAAAGGATTAATGGAGAAAATAGACAAACAATGGTACGAGCAAAAATCAATGGAAATGATGAAATCATTGGGATTGTAGAAATGAAAGAATCAGAAATAGAAAAAAAAAGTGTAAAAATTGGAAAAAACATGGGGTGGATTAGTTATAAGTTTTTATCCCCATCAAACAGAGGTGTACCTGATAGAATTTTTATAAAACAAGGGCATGTGATTTTTATAGAATTTAAAACAAAAATAGGATCAGTATCTGAACTTCAAGGAATACAAATAAATAAACTTAAAAATAACGGATGTGACGTTCACATAGTAAGAGATTCAAATGATTTTAAAGAATTACTAACAAACACATATATGGTAAATTAACCAATAAATGATGAATTTAATTAAAAGATACATAAAAAAAATAGATAAATATACTCCATATATAAACTATTCTTTCAAGGAAAACAAAGGATGACCATGAAAAATAAAATTCCAGTAAGAACAATAGATGAAATAATTAAAGATTTGAAGCTAACAAAGACAACGATTGAGAAATAAAAATGATAAAAAGATTGATAAAAATAATTAAAAATAAAATAATTAAAAATAAAAACAGTAAAAAAAATAAAAATATAAACACAAAAATATGGTAATGAAATACTTAAAGACTTGAATCAAATAAAAGGAATGATAGAATGAAAACAAATAATTAAAATAATTAAGATTTATGAATTACAAAGACCTACATATATACCAAAGAAATATAATAAATGCTGTATCTAAAAAAAAGAAAATAGCACTATGGCTATCCATGGGACTAGGTAAGACAATTATAACCCTATCATCAATAATAAAAATAAAACCAAAAAAAGTTCTTATAATATCCCCATTAAATGTAGCTAAAAATGTTTGGCATTCTGAAGCATTAAAATGGGATCATACTAAACATATAAAATTCTCATTAATCCTAGGATCTGTATTGAACAGAAAAAAAGCACTAGAATGCATAGCAGATGTTTACGTGATAAACCGTGAAAATGTAAAATGGTTAGTCGAACATGTAAAGGTATGGAACTTTGACATGCTAGTAATAGATGAAAGCACGTCATTCAAATCATTCAAATCATTGAGATTTAAGAGTTTAAGGAAAGTTACTAAATTGAGTGAATACCAAATACAATTAACTGGCACTCCATTACCAAATGGTATTATGGATTTATGGACTCAATTATATTTGCTGGATCAAGGATTGAGATTAGAAAAAACAATAACAGCATATAGAGAAAAATACTTTGACACAGATTATACTGGATTTATTTATAAGCCAAAAAAAGATGCATATAAACTAGTATACAAAAAAATAAAAGATGTAGTCTATAAACTTGACGAAAAAACTTCAGGAATATCTCTTCCAAGAAAAGTGGAAGTAAATAGGTACATAAATATGCAGAAAGATCAATTAAAACTATACAATAATTTCAAAAAAACACAGCTATTAAATCTTAATGACGTGGATATAACGGCATTAACAGCTGTAGCTCTTTGCAACAAACTATCTCAGCAATCAAATGGCTTTATTTACGATAATGATAACAATGTTCACAGGTTAAATAAAGATAAATTCAATGAATTAATGTCTTTAATTGATGATAACCCAAGTGAAAATATGCTGATAGCTTATAAATTTAAAGAGGACCTGCAAATACTCAGGCAAATAGTAGGTAGTGAAGTCATAAATGGATCTGCAGAGCAGATAAATAGATGGAACAATAAAGAAATAAAGTACCTATTGGCACATCCCCAATCAGCAGGGCATGGGTTAAACTTACAAAAAGGCGGTAGCACAATCGTTTGGTACGGACTTGATTATTCACTTGAATTGAAACAACAATTCGATGCAAGGATTGCTAGACAAGGTGGTAGCAATATTGTAAAAGTATTCAATATAATCAATAAATACACTATTGATGAAGTTATAATAGATTCATTACAAAATAAATCAAATAACCAGAAGCAACTATTGGATTGTTTAAAATCCCACTTGAAACATTGAATGCCATAAATTTATGCATTAGTTTAATCCCAAGAAAATACACATATTTTTTTTAGTTTACTGCAACAAAAGAAAGATATTGCTATTACAGATATCTCGATATAATATTGTGAGAATTCCCATAATAACTTTGAGCCAAAGTAAATAAACATAAACATAAAGAAATAATCTTTTATTAAAAGCACGTGTCTTTTTATCTTTCTAAAATCACTTGTTAATTTCATTCTCATCAACACTCTCCTCTTGAATATCTTTCATCAATTTATTAACAGAAACACCTGTTTGACTTAAAAAGGTTTTCTCAAAACTATTAAGATTACCTGCACTTGGATCTTTTGCGTAAGCTATAGCCCTATTTACAGCTTTCTTGTTTGTAAAAAATCTACCCAAAGTAGCTGCTGTTGTGGCACTAACGACAGCAGTTTTGAAATTACCAGAAGCAATGGCTACTATTAAGCTTATTGATGCTGCAGTCTTAGCTGTACCAGATGGGTTCGGGTTTGATATGTTTGATTTACTGTAAGCTTTTGCTACAGTGACAAGGTCATCTAATTTAGATTGAAGGGCTGGTGTCAGTAAATTATTAACAATCCTTTTTTTATCAATCTTTTCAGGGTCTGCAAGTGATATGAATTTATGAACATTTATTTTTTCATTAGGGTTTACAACTTGACCAGCAAACATGTCATCAAACTTTTTCCTTTTACTCATTCCTTTGAATGCATCATTAGCTTTGTTAAATGCATCAAGAAATTCAGGATGTTTTTTACCAGCTGACCTTATGTCAACATCTATGGAATGACTCAATTGTTTTAAATCATAACCGTATTTGTCATGAAATTTATCAAAATTAATCATCCTATTAACTTCTTTTTTAGTTGCGATAAGCACATCAATAGGTATACCCTTCAAACTACCGAGCTCATCATTAAATCCTCTTATGATTTTTTTAGCCTCACGATTAACTTTGCTTGTCTGAGATGATGTTACAATTGCTTTTTCAGAATCATTAACAAGTTTTCTTGCTGTCTCAACGCTCTTAGCACCTTGTACTGAGTTGATCCCAGCAGATAAATCCCTAGCTTTGTCGTAAAGGCCTTTTATAACATCACTACCTTTTTGATCTTTTTTAAGACCAATTGATTCACTAACATCAGCAAATATTTTTTGGAAATTGGATATTTTTTTGTCATCTTGAGCTGATATTTTTGCTCCATAAACAGGTGTATTCCTTGCAAGCTGTTCGGCTATTTTAGAGTAACCTCTATTGTCAAGATCAGATCTGGTTAATAATGGTGAATCAGGACTTAACCTTTCGCTAGCTAATAATGCTTTTTGACTTGAATCACTCCTTAAACTTTTATCTAAAGAAGAGTCTGAAATAGCTCTACCGCCCTTAGAAACTGCAGCCGGTGCAACAATTCCTATTGCAGTTGAAACTAAAGGATCTACACCAGCATATCTCTCTAAAGCATCTATGCTACCACCCGAAACGACCGAATTGAGTACATCTTTTTGTTTTGTTGAGCCAAGCAATTCAGTCGCTTTTTTACCCGCACTACTAATATTTGGCATTGCTGCTTTTACACCCTTGGCTAATACACCGCCACTAGCTACACCGGATGCAAATTCAGATGCTAGCCCTAATGGTGTTTTTGGGTCTCCCTCAGATAAACCTCCTGTTAAGTAGTCAACACCCTCACCTATTTTATCAGATAAAAGCGGAGTGTCTTTAAAAACATTTTTACCTGTTGCTTTATTTACACCTTGGCCAATTAAGTTTGTCAACATAACCGCTACATCTGGTATACCAGCCAAACCTTTTAGTGCTGGTTTTAATAATTCCCTACTTATAAAGGGCATCACACCTTGTTTATTTACTTGAAACAATGATTCATCAAGTTCATCTGTTTTTGGACCTTCATGACTTCTAAAAGACGTAATTTCATTTGAATAATCATCATAATTTTCAAATCTTTTGTATTCGTCGTTTCTTCCTATGTCAAAAAGAATCCCTCTATTTGCTTTAGTTTCATCGCTTATATCACCATTACCATTGTCCAGTAAATCATCAGTTAAACTATTTAAGGCTTCTGTCGCTGATAACTTTCTATCATTATTGTAATTGTTGTCAAAAGCTACTGGATCTTGATTATACTCATTCACTAGAGAATCTGTCCATATACTTTTATCAGACATTATCTCATTTAGCGCTTTGTCTTTAACAACCCATCTGTCAGACATTGGCATCTTATTCCATGAATCTTCGTCAATGTCAGTAACCTTAATCCCATTGTATGATAATGGTGAGTTCTGCAACATCTGTTTTTGATCTTCATTTAAATAATTCATCGATACATACCTGAAGTAAATGATTTGCGTCTGCTAGAACCATCGGTTGCAGCTGGTTGACTACTATAATTAACATCAGGTTCAATTGATTTCTGATCATCACCATTATAACCCAGTGAGTTAAGCTCATCATTTATTAACTTCATTCCAACTTTAACACTTTCTATATTTGCATCCCTACTCTTCTTCTCATCTATATATGGTCTAATAGCATTAAACTGCTCTTGGTTTTGAACTCCAAACTTCTTTGCTAACCATAATCTCTGATCAGATGATATTTTTGATAATTGCATTTGATCAGAACTTTTATTAGATGTTGGTTTAAATCTGCCAAGAAGCCCATCGGTTGCATCACCTCTCATGAGCAAATCCCAGCCCCTTTTCATCTCTGATTTTTGTCTTAACAGTTCCTCAATAGCTGATTGTTTCTCACCTTCTTTTTTCTGAGAGACCATAACCTCTCTGTTATTTAAAGCTTGTTGTTTCGCCCCAAAATCTTGTTCTAGGGTTTTTTCTTTAAGATTATGATTCTTAATTGTATCTAGTTGCTTTCTTCGACTACCATCAGGGTCTATTTTATCCCATATACTAAAAGCATCTATGTTGCCATTTTTATCTTGCGTGAAAACTTGACTTATATCTGTATTGCTCACGCCCTCAAGATATGGAGAGTCACCAAACTGCTTATCCCTATCCTGACCAAGCTGTAGTAAGATAGATTTGTATTTTTCAGGATCAACTGATCCTTTATTAACATAATCTTGAGCCAAGGAGTCGTATAAGGTATCCTGTTTCTGCCAAAAATTAAGCTCATCTTTATGTAATTGGTTAGCTGCAGCCATTTTTTGATTCTGATCAGCTAATTTACCTATTATTCCTTGATATTTTTCAAAACTTTTTCTTCTATCGCTTGCACCTTTGGCCTTAAAACCAGCACTTAACCCTTGGAATAGCATTTTACTTGATTCAGACCGATTACCCATACCGATAGCTGATTTTTCGAAACTATCCCCAATTATTTCCGATTCTCTTAAAAGATTTTTCTCATTATTGTATTCAGAATCAGCTAGCGACCTAGCCTCATCATAGTTTGTTTTTATATTATTATGAATATCTCTCATA
Source organism: Herpochondria borealis (assembly GCA_032274145.1). Taxonomy (NCBI): domain Eukaryota; phylum Rhodophyta; class Florideophyceae; order Ceramiales; family Ceramiaceae; genus Herpochondria; species Herpochondria borealis. Next base: position 14,485 of record JAVCKV010591076.1, read on the forward strand.
CAGTTAATCCTTGTTGCATTCGTCTCTTATTCACCTTAAACATTTCGTCCAAATAATAATCCAGCACCGGTAAGTGCTAAATTTTTAACCGTGCTATTTCTTTTATTTCCTTCATGTATCAATTCATTTTCATAATTTTTCTGGTTTACATTGTCATTAATTTGCTTTATCTTCATTTTTTGATCTTGTATGCTTTTTCTTATATTCAAACCCATCTCATCATTTCTAAATTTCTTTTTATCATCCAAATCCATTAAACTGCTACCTGTTGAGACCATTTTATCTGCTATGTCGTATCTATCTTTAATCATAGTTCTATTCATATCTAACTGCTTTAATCCAGTATTCATTTGACTATTCCTAGCATCCTCTCTTAATTTATAGTCACTAAGCTGCTCTGCTTTCAAATCTTTTCGCAAACCCCTACCATGTAGCTCAGTTTGTAGATTTAATTGATTCATCTGATCCAATTCTCTACCCTGAAGATCTTTTCTTGCATTATCTCCAGCAGTACTATCGCTATGACCTCTTAATGCCATTTCTTCATAATGATCATTTCTTATGTCATAAAAAGAATTTTTAAGTGATTTCTCATTAACAGACCTGAATCTGTTAACAGCATCTGATATTATCTTATCATCAATGCCCATATTTGTTATATCTTCTGATCTTTCTTTATCAAGTCTTGAAAGCAAATCATTGGTAGATTGAAAATGCTCTGCCATAACGTTATTACTTTCTCTTAATTCAGACATCTCCCTCATCCCGTCAGAAAATAATTTACTCACTAATTGTTTTTCATCTCTCTCTTCATCTGTCAAAGGAAGTCTTTCTGTCCTGTATTCAAAACTACCATCTGGTTTTTTTATCTTTACTCTAGTTTGACCAAAGTATTTATCTGACAAGTCCCTTAGATCACTGTAATCCTGTTCTTCATATAAATCGTGAATAAAAGCATCAACCTGTTTTCTATAGCCCACTTAAAACTCCTTTTTTAAAATAAATTCATTGTTCTTGCTTCTTATGACTGACATACCGAATCTTAAGCATATCTTTAACACGCTTTTTACGACAGTTTTGACTATTATTGTTTTTAACCCGCTCAGTTTACATAATTTGTTTATATCAGATACGATTGATTTGTTTATCTTAACTTTATTGAATGAAAATATACTCAATTCAGCTATTTTTTTAGAAAAATATTTAAGACTAACCATACCAATGGCTAAATTATTAATGAACATCATAAAGTAACGAGTAGATATCTCATATATCTCCGAATATCTGTTCTTAATCAAATCAATATCGATTAGATCAATTGAGGTTTTCATAATACGGTATCACCATCAATTACTTCGTCTTCGCTCCTAATCCAGTACTTAACAAAATACCTCTTATAATTTATAGCATGAGCATGCTTCCCACCTTCACCATGTGTTTGCATGGTATTTACTGTCTCACCACCCTCTTTAGTTATAAATGATTTTTGAACACTGCTAATAGTGGGTTTTTCACCAGCCACAAGCTCCAATATGTTGCTAGAATCTTCAATTTCAAATTGAGGGTTAATTCGTTTGGCGATAGTCTTCTGCCAGCAGAGCAGATCATGGGAGTGTTCAGGAACTTCTTTCTTAGTTAATTTAAAGTCATCTGTTGATATGGTTAAACCTGAAAAGTCTTTTGTACCAAGGTGTTTCCCTACCCTATCCTCTTCAGACCCTGAAGTCATTATACTTCCTTGCTCTACAACTACCCATTTGATTTTGACAATTTGATCACCTTTGTTAATATTTTCGTCAAAATAAGGTGGATTTAATACCGCAGAATTTGATAAAAAAATAGAGCCAACTGGGTAAACCTTATTGAAGTTGTAATAAGGTGTTTTCATAACAATATCTATAACATCAACCCTATCTGACAATACTTTTATTGCGTCAGATAAGTTTTTATTAAATTCTGTAATCCCCATAACTTTGATGAGATTGCTATCATCTGAAAAAACAGGGATTTTTGTTAGTGCTGAGTCGCCAGTATAAATATCTGTATTTATTGATACTGTGTTGAAGTTTGCATCACCATTAACATCCCTAGTTACTATTGAGTCAGGCACTGATTGTTCAGATGCGCCTATGGCATTAGCCCATTTCTTTTCAAAACCGACTGTATTATTGTTTCTCTTAATTTTATCTGAAGTAATTTCATCATTTACTATATGCTTATTCATTACTGAATCATTTGTCATGTGGCTCGCCTGAATTGATGCTTGCTTTATATGTAAAGAGCCTATTTGATCCCACACCAATGCCGAACCATTGGTTAATGGCACTTTATTTATATTGCTACCATCTTTTATTCCAGGTATGCCATTTGCGGTTATGTCATCAATATCATCACTAACGGTGTTCAAGGAATCTATTACATAATTCATCTCACCATCAAGCATATCATCTGATATGGGCTTACGGAGCATTGTTAGATCTTTATAAACCGTACTCCTTGCCAAGGGTTGTACAGGGTTGTAAGGTATCTCAGGTCTCTTAAATTTAATTGTCATTATTCTGTTCCTAAACTTTGTTTTATTCCTGCGCTTTACTTTCTTCCATACATGGATAGTTTTTTAAAAACTAATCTACTACCAGATGAGTACCCATGAACGACAGTTGTGAATGATCTGGCATTAAATCTCATCCTACCTATAAATTTTCTATTTAAAATTTTGGTCCTAAAACCTATTGACTCTTTTGTCAATTGATTTTGACTCTCGAGACTAACCTCGATTGTATTTAGTAAATCCCCATAGGGTTTTATGTCATGGGAAGTAGATACAATGAAATCATCAGATGATTCGCCATAAACCGATACTGTTATCGAATTTCCACTCATCAAAGCAAATGAAGATCCGTATGAAATATCCAATTCAAATCTTTTTGAAGCAAAACCAGGACCTATTGATGTATAAAAAGGCAATGTCCAGTTAAAATATATAGGCTCATTTTTGTAAAAAGGTTTTCCATTTGATACACGATTGATTAATCTTTCATTGTATATTTTATTACCATAACTACCGTCCTTATAGTTTAATAGGCGACTACCAGTCGACATATAAAGCTTATCGCTTGTATTATAACAAATAGAGTTACTAAAGCAGTTAGAAAATAACCCAAATCCATATATTGCTGAGTCAACAAAGCCGATTATAGTTTTGTTTTGTCCTATTTTAAAACCAACCATTCCTTCATTTGTGTAAAAAAAAGAATCTGTTTTTCTATAACTAAATTCATCTGACCTTATTTGCTTCAAGTTATCTTTTATAAGCGGGTCAACAGCCGTTATACTTGATGATGAAAAAGCATTAATAGAACTAAGTGTATTAAATGACCTAAGTCCATGTTGCGATACAAAAAAGACATCATCTCCTATTGATTGTATCAAATTACCATGAGGAATACCTGTTTTAATAGTTCTTGACCAAATGAATTCAGATGTGTTTAGTGGTTTTTCACCCTGCCACACTTGAGTATGGTATCTACCTACAAAAGCCATCTGATTGTTTATCATTGTTATAGCTTCTATATTGTCATCAACACCATGTTTTTCACCAATATTGATATGTGGTGGTTTATCATTTACAAGCACTCCATTTTCTTTTTTTATCCAATTATATGGTGTATTTGGGTAAAAAGTAAAATAAATTTTAAAAGGCTCATTTCTAAATTCATTAGAAACTTTTCCTTCCGCTAATCCCCATATCCTATTGTGAGCAACAAATAAGTAGCTCATACTAGGTATACTGGTTAATTGAAACCACTTTTCTTCTTCAAAGATTTTTGAGTCATCATAGATTATAACAGGATCAACACCATTGCATATGAGCAGTTTACCATTAAAAACAATAGATCTTGGTACAGTGTCAACAGCTAATTCTCTTGTATACTTATATATCTGCCTATCTGTAATATTGTATTTATATATATGCCCTACCTGGTAATATACTTCTAGTATATTAACAAAACCAAGGTTATCTATTAAAGGTAAATTCATCTCTTCGATTTTTATATTGATTTGGTATTTACCTTGACCATTAAGTTCAGAATTAAAGTTAATTATTTTAGATACAACCGTATCGTCACTTGAAGCATCATCGCCTATTGGCGGTAAACTGTATTTTATCTTGATTGAGGTATTATCCTTATAAGGATGGTCACTTATAAACTGAAATGTTTCTTCAAATACATCTATATGCTTATCAGACAAGGATGTATCTATTTTAAAAGTAGATACATATAATAAAAGAAAGTTTTTTATTGGACTTATTAATAGTATCTCATCATCTTGGTTTAATAATTTACCACCATCCTCGCCTATTAAGGGTATCTCTTCGCAACCGTATCGTATTTTACCTTGACCTAGTGGTACCGGTATTATATTTTCTATTAACTGTGTATTTGTTTTAGGTAGAGAGTCGTATGCTATATTCTGATTCATACCTTGAACAGGCATTCTTGACTCAATCACACTGTAATTATTAGATTTGAACATTATAAGTTACTAAAAGTTGAAAATGTTGAGGGTTTGTACAGGTTGCTCATATAATGAAACATTTCTTTTTTACCAACACTGTATTTGAGTATACTAGCTTTTAATTCATTTGAGGATTTTAGACCTGACTCACCTTGAAACAAGTAATAACTCAATCCATCAACCAAAACTTGATGGTATATTGGAGGGTAAGGTATATCTACTTCAAGAGTATCAATAGTAAAAGCCATTGGTTCTGGTATATAAGTGACAATTATCTTTAAGTCAGTTGGCTCCGGTATTGATGGATATATGTATATAGAACCATTGTTCATATACCAATACACAGGTTTACTTTGGTTAGTTATTTTATTTTTATCATCTAATATGAAATCATAGCTAGTATGTTTTAATCCTGCATTATTATTATCAGGAGAAAGGTTTACTTTTTTTACGGCAAATAAGCCTATTTTTTGATTTACAAACCTACCCTCTGTTAAGACAAATTCATCTCTTTTGACATGTATATATGGATTTACAAGAGCAGTGTACTTGTATAAATCCATATGAACTAGATTAAGGTAATTTAGGTAAAGGTTTTTGTCAAAATCACCAAGCTCATCCAGTCCTGTCGTTAATGAAGATGATTGTAGTATTATATTTTCAATATTCACTAATAGCTTTCAACAAGTACTAAACACAAAGCTACAAATGCTTTGGTGACTTTGCTTTTATCAATAAAAATGTAATAGCCAAGGGCATTACTATGTGCTACCTCAGCATTGAAATGATTATCCTTCTCACTTTCATTCGAGATTACAGACATATGAATTATTTTACCATCAAAATTTTCAACCTCGGATGGGGTTAGTACAGAAATAAACCTATCCCCTGAAACAGTTCCCGGTATGTTTATTCTTAGATAAACTGACTTAACTACCTTAGGGACTGAGTCTTTATAATTAGTTCGAGAATTGCTAGAACTGATATTGATGACAGGTATTCCTTCATATTCTCTTATTTGATTTACCATTTTATTATTTCCTTAAATATTCACTTTTGTTAGTATTAAAAATTTTAATTCAAAACCTATTGGCATTGAATTGAATGTTGTATTTGTGATCTTTAGTTTATATGAGTCTCTCACAAACTTAACAACTTGCACATCAAATGTCATTGGTCTTGACAGTTGATTAACAACACGTAGTACTGTTGGTAAACTTATGACTTCTTTAATATCTGCTGCTTGAATTTCAGATATAATATCATTTATGTACATAACTCCATATGCATTTAATTGATCTCTCAATACATAAGATATGAATATTGTCTTGCAATATTCAACACCAACATCACTGACATTAGTATTGTATCCAACAACCATTACCTAAAGATCCTTTTTAGTAGCGACTTTCACTGATCTGCTCATTTTCTTGTTGATCTTTGAGCTCTTGTTTAACACCTGATAGTAAATTTTGTTGATCTTTGAGCTCTTGTTTAACACCTGATAGTAAATTTTGTTGATCTTTGAGCTCTTTTTTAAGTTTTTTAATCTCATCTATGGCAACAACCTTTGAATGATCAGGAAGACCTACTAGTAATGCTTCCTTGCTTCTAATCTTTTCATCAATAGCCTCAAGCTCTCCTTTTTTTATTTTAATTTCAGACGCTTTTTTGCTAGCTTTATCGGATATTTGTTTAATTAGATCTAGTGAAGAAGTACTTGATGTAGTTTTATTTTTAATAGTCTCCACCTCTCTTTTTATCTGTATAATTTCTCTAGAATTTTTGTTATTCTCTTTAACCCTAATGTCAAGCTCTTTAGTCAGCGCATCTACAGTCGCATCTGTAGAAGTAATAAATTCAGTATTTGATGTTAATCCAAAAGTTGATGATGCTTGTGGAGATATGCTAACAAAAGAATGTATTATGCCTCTTTCAACTTTTTTACCACTACCAGTTTTGCTTGGATATTTTAGCGCTTTTTGACCTCTAATTTCACAAGCAGCCATACCACAGTTGAAATTGTAATCAGTCCACTCAAACTCAAAATAAGGTCTTTCGGCCCACACTACAGCAAAGGCTTGAGCTCCTAAAAATAAATTCCACGCTGTCTTAACTGCACTGTTAGTTATGTTCCAAGAATATTTCTGTAACTCTGGAGTCTCGTAAATCATGACACCTTCAATCTTACCTCTAAATCTAGCTCCACTCAAGCCTTCTGGTTGATTTACATCGGCTACAACACCTCTGTATATGTGTTTCTGCCATTCAGGGTCGAGGGCTAAAGAATTATATGATCTTGGATCAATAAGATATATAAATGTTTCTTCAGGGAAATTATTTCTAGTCTTTACTTCAGCGGGTGTTAATGAATACTCACCATCAGTATTTATTGCTTTATTTCTTAATGCTCTTATATGCTTTACATTAAGACCCTCATTAGTTTCAAAAGTTCCGGTACCCTTTCCAACTACATATCTTGATGCATCAGGACCGTTGTTTATCAAACTACCAGTTGTTTTTATTAAATCTGGATAACTTAAAATTGTAGCTGAATCTAACAATGACTTTACTAGATTCTTCTTTTGCCTTCTTACTAATCCATCTTTCATTCTTCCATAAATCTCTAATGGTGTTAGTTTCTTTACTAACTTCAATCCTCTTATTTTAGAGGCAAACCTTACAATATCGTAATCAACTCTATCTTCGTATATTGTTATGTCTGACTCCGCACCAGCTAATTGATTGTAACCGGTGATCGGGTGTTCATAATCACCATCTTTTTCAAGTGGTAATCTATATGTACCACCCTCACCTGCATTTATTTGCAACAATTGTATGGGTTTATTTTCTTGAGGACCCATACACCATGATAATGGAGTTGATGTACAATATTCTTTAAAGTACTGTTTTTTGATTTTAAATGGTATTAAATCTTGTGAAAATTTATTAGGGTTTGACATTTTTATAATCTCTTTTAAATTTTTTGTAAAATAATAAAAATATATAAAAAGGGAATGGCTGTTATTACTGCAATTCACATACATGAGTTACAGTTTTAGCGAATCTTTGTATTATTTTTTGTAATGCTAATTAAATAAACTCTCAAATGAGTCATCTTCAGATTTATCTTGCTTTGAAGATCCACCTGAAGGAAGGCTGTAGCTATTTGAGCGTATATAGTCGTTATCATTATCTAATGATACATTATTTTGGCTCAACTTGTCAATTGTTTTTTGAAGTTTCTTAATCTCTTTTTTGTAAAAAGAATTCATTCCCTTTACATTACCATGTTTTTTCAAGTCATTATATATGTCATTAGCATAGTCAGCGCCCATTGATATCATTTTTCTTGTTGACCCTATGCTATCATCGGAATATTTGTCAAAAATAGAAGTTAATTCATCTATTTCTTTATCGCACATGTTCTTAAACATGTGAGTAAATGCCTGCAATTTTACATCCAATTCAGGGTCGTTAGTATATTTCCTTAAATTTATTATTTCCGAATCCCATGTATCAGCATGCTTAAACATACCATGTTCAATCACAGGTTCTTTTACTAAATCATGATCTGTCTTTATTGATTCCTTTAATTTAGCTCCTTCATCTTGAGATAAAATACCTTCAGTGATGTAGCCATTTATATTATCATCAAGTGTTTTAACCTTTCTTGATAGATCATTTGCCCACTTTTTAGTATCTCTGAATCTCTCCTCAAGTGCAAAATAATCCCTGCTACCAACTTCCTTTTCATCCTCTAATTTGTTATTATTCTTTTTATAAGTGGTATTGCTATTATCAGAATCATCATTGTTATTATCTGCGTTTAATCCCTCATTATCACTTGAATCACTTGAATTACCTGAATCACTTAAATAATTATCATTGAATATGTCATCCAATGAGTCTTCAGTTTCATTATTAGTTATTTCTTCTGACATTGTTGTGTTAATCCTTTTATGTTTTGTTTAAGTGCTTAATAAGACCCTATATGAGACTGTGCATGTAAATTTACTACCGCTTGTTGATAAGTTGGTCATTAATCTTTTTCCTGACTCAATATATATAATGCTCTCTGGTATTAATTCCTGTACATCTCCTTTTGTTATTGTTCTTTCATTAACTATAGTGAATCTTGTTTCATTTTCATTGTTTCTTATATGAACATTAAGAGTTAAGTCGCCCTCCATTATGTTACTTATTATGATGCTATCCACTATTATTGTATTATCGTGGTGATCAGTTATATGTGAATCAAACTCACTATCTATCAGTGTTTGATAGCTTTTGAAGATTACTTTTTGACCTGTATTAACTTCCATAACTAATTGCCATTAGGGTTGCTCTTGCTGATGATCTTCATTAACCTCTCCATCAGAATCATCTTCTTTAGGTGGTCCTTGTGTTATTTCTTTAAACTCATCTGACAAGGCCTCATAATCTCTTATACCAAGCCTCTTAAGGAATGATTTTGATTGAAGTATCATCATAGCGTTAGGGTTTGATAAGACTGATTGTAGTGACTCTTTATGTTCTTGTTTAGAACTTTCATAATCAGGAACTTCTTCAACATATATTGATAGCGGTATTGTTCTTATATCATTAAATAAAACATTTGTCCCATTTATCTCTCGAACTATGTTTAGTAATATAGTCTGTTTTTCATCATCAGTTATTATATGGCTTTCTACAAACTCATCACCACTGCCTTGAAGAATGTTTAATAACATTCTAGCCTCTCTTTTTTTCATCATCTTGAGGTTGTCAAATGCAAAGACTTGATTATTAACACTATTAACCTGTCTGTTTTTTATAGCAACACCGCTTATTGCGTTTGTCTGTTTTCCTAATGCCTCATCGTACATCCCGGAGACCTGCTGTATCTCTTTATTTATGTGATTCATTATTTCTATTTGACCGCTAGCTAGGTCTTGATTGCTTTTAATGTCTATTTTTGATGTAGGGTCGTGATTAACTATAACAGAATCTGATCTCTTTACTTCTTGTCTAATTTGCTCTTCACTTTTGCCTTGGAGTGAGCTAGCAGACAGAACAACTCTAAAAGAGTTTATGTTATGGACAGCTTTAGTTCTTCTTACGTTTAACTCTCTTTGTAGCCCTTTCATTGTCTGTATCCATCCCTCTGGGACTCCATCACTAAACCTTCTTGTCCATACACAAGGTATATAAGTAAAGTCAGCAAGATTGGGTAGCATTGGGTGTAGAGGTTCATACTCAAGCAATATATCGCCACAATAAAGAACTCTCATTATACAGTTACTTTCAACTTCAGTTAGTTTATTTTTACCGGCTAGTTTAATTGCGTTATCCTTACTGAATGTTTCAAAAGAATATCCATTAGTGTCATTGCCCTTGTATGATTTCTTTAATTCTCTATACTGAACTTCTATAACTTTTATTCTTGATCCAGATGAATCGTCTTCAGAGTCATCTGCAGATTGTCTGAAATCAACTTCACCAGATTGGTTATCTGTCTTATCAAAACCACCATATACATCTTCAAAGTGATTGCTCATTTTTGGGAAAAGTTGCTTTAATTTGAATAAAGGTATCCACCTGACTCTAGCCACAAAAGACATGTCAGTGAAATTACTGGACATGTCGTCAGGATCATAGAATACATTTATAGGATTAACATGCTCATACTTAGTCACACCAGTAGATTTATCTTTGTATATATTGCTCCAACCTATACCTGTTATTAGTGAGTCCCTAAATTTTAATGAAGATTTATAAGGTATATCCTGATTTTCCTGTATAGCATAACTAAGATGTGTTAAGGCTTCTGCAAGCTTAACAGGGTCATCTGATTCAGAATGAGATCTAAAAGCAGTTCTATATCTTGTCTGGATCTCCATCCCACTCATTCTATTAACCAATCCTTTTATTATATTCACTGTTACAGGTAATTGATCTCTCTCTGATAAAACATCCAGATCCTCCTGTAACCATTGCCCGTTACCGTCGTAAAATCCAAAATCCTCAATAGCTTTACTCCTAAAATCTATTGTGCCCGGGTGCTTGCTTGCGTAATCAAAATACTCTGTTGCTTTTGCTAGAGCAGCTGATTGTTTTTTTGTTAAATCATTACTCATCATCTTCACCGCTGTGTTTTGATTTAATTATCTCAAAACTTTCTGTGATATTTAAATTTTTAAAATTTTTTTCAATGCTAGGTTTATCTAGAGGTTTATCTAGAGGTTTATCTAGAGGTTTATCTAAAGATGTTTCTTTTAATTCATCGCACTCCTTTTCAGATAACATACTGGATTGGTCAAATTTACCTAACATATCTACGTACTTATCCAATTCTTTGTTTTTTAAAGCCAATATAACTTTGCTTTCATTTAATACGGGATTGAATTTAAATGCATTACTTGATATTAACTTATCAAACATGTTATTTATTTGCTCAAGTAGTGATTGCCTAAATTCATTCATCTGCTTGTGAGCATAATCATCTACATAAATTGACTCGGATCCGTATGCAGGATTGTAAGGTAATGGGATTACACCGCTATCTATGCCTGTTCCTACCCATAAATGATCAGCGGTTAAATTTTTAGACAATATAGAATTACCTGTTTTAGATATGTATTTTGACCCAGCCAGATCTTTATTGTAGTCTTGATTTTGTTCAGATATCAAAAAGGAAGTTTCTGTCAATAGCTTTCTTATATTGCCTATATCCATTTCATTTTGTTTTATATTTACTTTAGCGTCACTTAGATCAAAAGACAACTCAGGTAATCCATCAACATTTCCTTTAAATACCATATCGTTAGGTATTGGAGGTAGATTGCTCTCATCTATTAACCTACCTGTGACAGGATCAATGAAAACATCTATTGTGTTGTTTATGTTCTTCAAAGATCTGACTTAAGGTGAGATATAAATGCATTTATTGCATTCTGATCCCTTCCATATTGAGTATCAGCCATTTCTATTAGGCTATCGTAATTTTTAAACTCATCAAGTCTTGCTATATTGTTATTATCTTCAAATTCTTTTTCACTTATTTTGTGCTGAAATTTGAAAAGATTAATAGAATTATATATTGAATCAGAATAAAATTTTAAATCATCGTCTGTAACATTCTGAACACCTGTGGTAAATACGTTCTCTATAAGATATAGAGTATAGCTCACATTATATGGTAATGAGAATATAGCTCCTACAATGTTTTTTAGTTCTTCCTTATTGTTATCTGTCATTGAGGTCAATATGCTTTTCAACTTTTCTTTAGATATCTTGTTTTTTATTATTTTTTCTTTAAAAAGCTTATCAAACAATTCTTTCAATTTGTCATAATCAGCATTATCGATTAACTCTAGTAATGAGGTAACCTTATTATTACTTTCATTTAACGTGCTAGACCAATCTAACAAAGATTCTTTGCTATTCTCTGTAATTGTTGAAGCATCATCTTCTAGATTGTTCTCCATTGTATAACTTGTGCCTACTGATAGCAGACATACTCTTCTTCTTTGAGGTAGTGTGTTGTAACCTATAAGCAATGCAGCAAGAGATGGATTATTTTGCATAACACCTCCATCTATATATGTCGTTCCTTCTATATTATGTCTTGGAAAGTATATAGGAGCTGCAGAAGTTGCAAGACAAGCATCAGCCAAAGTGAAATTGTTTCCAATCAGATATGGTTCTTTCCCAGATATGTTTGATATCTTCACAGGTCTTCCTCTTGTGTAGTCCCATGATGTTACAAAGAATTTATTTTGGACCTCTCTAACTAATCTTTCTGATCCTATGAATTCAGAGATAGCGCTTTTCAGAGGTATTTTTGAATACATGCTATGACTTCCATCTGAGTTTTCATTAAACCCTATGAGAGGAGTGCTCATCAACACATTCATTTGGTATGTGCTGTTAGTTATTCCAAGTACATCCGCAACTGTGCTTTTAGCAAATATTGAAGGTGATTTTTCTTTAAAAAAATGTAATATCTCATCAGGAGTCTTTCCTATGGATAATGCTATAGCCATCATTCCACCTATACTTGTTCCGCATATTATATCAAAGTACTTGTGTAATTCTGTTGGATTTATCCCTGCGTCCTCACAAAATCTTTTAATGAATTGAGCTGCAAAAACACCTCTTATTCCACCGCCATCTATTGATAATATTTTTAATGTTGAGCTCATTTATTTTACTGAATATGTTTTATAAAACATATTTTATCATAAAATCACATAAAAGATCCACTTCTTTTTCTTATGTTTGGTCTATTCATGTGTTGATTATTAGATGATAGTGGTAATCCGCTCATAATAAGATATCTTAGGCAGTCCATCAAGTGATCATTTGATTTTGTTGGTTTACCTGATTTATCCCTACAATACATTCCCATTTCTTTCAATGTATTTGTCATTGTGCTAAATATCTTTAGCTGACCATTTTGTAGTCTTTGGAGTACTTTCATAATACCTTCTTCTTTGGCATTGTTTGCAATTGTTAAGTTTGTTAATCCTGATTGTCTATATAATGATATTATGTCACCTCCATCTTTTTGAGATGATTGCCCTCCTGCTGGATCACATACACCTGGGCATGATCCAGCTCCCATTCTTATTAATTGAGTAGCATGTTGCTGAGGAGTTCTTTCTGACACATAATACTCTCCAGTTATATAAACTGTGTCGTTGTCTCTGTCATAGGCTGCAAATAAAGTAGCCGTTGGGTTGGTCCATCCAAAGTCCATTGCATATATCCTTCCCCAGTGGTGTGGTATTGGTATGGGTTGTATGACAAACCCTTCATGAAGTACTGGGTATATAAGTCCAGAACCAAGTGATGGTATTCCCTTTTCTCTCGCCTCTCTTTCATGAGGACTTAAAGACTTGACAAGTTCATTTTTTTCTGATTCAAGTAAATGAGGGTTGTCGTTCCACTCCGCTTGTATGTAAAATTTATTATCAAATACAGTGTTTTCCGAAATATGCTCTATTTTCTTGTTTATTTCACGCTCTTGAAACTGCATTATAAGGTTTGTGAGCCCAAGAAGAGGTGTCATGGTTAATATTATTATGCTTGTATTGTTTTTATCTGTTGACATTGTTCTCATCAGGCATTCTGTATAAATGTCTTTAGGTGGTTCTTCATCCAAATGAACAAGGTCTAGCTTTGCAGCTTGGAATTTTTGCCTACCTTGCTCATAGGATTTGAATGTTATTTCAGATTCTCCACCGCTTATATGTCTTATTTTATAAGAGTGTTTTTGTCTGTTTATCGATATAAGGAGGTCTTTTGCAATAACCTCAAGATAGCCAGACTCTAAAACCTCTTCTGTTAAAGCGCTTGTAACACTTGAAGCCCACGCTTTTATAGGCCTAGTAAATGTTTTACCTTCCCACCATGATGGGTAGTACCCTGTTAAGTGAGCTACAGATTCTATTATACCACAATAAGTCTTCCCTGTGCGGTTTCCTGCTAAAAATAATCTTTGCTTAGCTTTATTGCCAGCTTTATGGAATAGTTTTTGCTTATCATGAGGTTTATAATACATAAAGCACCTATTATAAAGACTAGTAATGTATGATTTTCTAAACTGGTTATCATTCATTGTTATTATCTGGGTACTTTACCATTGTCTTTCTTAATTCCTCTAATGTTTCTTTCGATGCGTTCCTAAATATTTCATTTGCATTAATCACTTGATAATCCTCTTCATTACTTTTCATTTCAAGTTCAACTCTTTTATCTGCTTTAACGAGAGTATGGTCTAGGAATATTTTTGTGGCTGCAACGTCACCATCTTTACCTAGTTCTAATAATTTTCTTAATAGTTTTGACACGTCCTCAGGGTTAAAATCATCCAAAGCTTTAGCGAACTTAGTGGCTTTGTTTTTTGTGCCTTTAGGCTTGCCTAACGGGTTACCGCTAACACCTTTTACAAACATTTTGCTGCCTTTTTATTGATATTTTATTGATATTTTCTATTATTGTATATTTTATTATTTATACATTCTATTATTTGCGAGTTATAATTTTTCAGAGTTTTTATGCACATTTTATTTATATCTGAATTTTCATTCATATTATTTATGTAAATAAATAAATTTTTATGAGATATGTTAAAATCTTTATCTGTATTAAGACTTTCTTCCCTAATATTATTGCAGTTTCTTAATATTTCAAGATTATTAAATGATATACGTTTGCATTGCTCATAATCTAAATTTGTTACTATTTGCGTACAGGATGATAATGTTATTGCTGCAAGTACCGAAACCATCAATAATTTATAGTTTTTCATGTAATATTGTGGCCATCATATTAATAACTATATTAAGCAGTTGTTAGGATTTTCACATATCTCCTTTATATTTATTTTTT
>JAVCKV010591296.1:0-29334 GCA_032274145.1 Herpochondria borealis
CTAGTCTGAGAGTGTGAAGCTCTGGCTTCCCATGCTAATGCCGTTGACAAAAATTTCAAGCGTGTGTTTGCCGGGATAAAGCTTTCGCGTGGAAAGTTGTTTTTGCGTTTGCTACTGGAGTTCCGTAGCCGTGTGCGAGCAAATAGGGAGCTCCCATTTGCTCGATGAACTGGGGATCGACTTTCCACCCTCCTTTGTCTTCGAATGCAACAGCGTCGAGTAAAATGTCTGATTCGTTTGTTTGCTTTGCGAATGCACACTGTGTTCCTGCGAGAGTTACTCCTCCTGCTGTCCCAGCTATCTTAATAAATTTACGGCGTTCAATCATGATTTTTTTATTTCTTGTTCTTTAATAAATAGCATCGTTGCGGAGGCTTGGACAAAATAGTTATTTTCTGCGAGATTTTTTGGAGGGGTGATTGATGTCCGCCTTAGAATTCCCAATTGTGTTTATCGAGGTCGCAAACGCAGGCAACGAGTAGTTTGATTGAGCCGTCGATGTCTTCTGTGTGGGCAGTTTCGATCACTTGGTGAACATAGCGTGTAGGCATGGATATTGCACCTGAAATGGAACCGCCGGGAACCATGCGCTGAAGGCCGGCCGTGTCTGTGCCTCCTGCTGTCAGGATTTCAGGCTGCCACTTGATTTTCTTTTTCTTAGCAGTAGCTTTCATGAATTCAACCATACGGTGGTCGCAGATTACTGAGCTATCCATTATTTTGATGGCGGTACCTTCACCTAGCTTAGTTACTTGTTTGTGGCTCGGTGTGCCGGGGACGTCTGAGGCGATGGTTACGTCGAGGCCAATACCGAAGTCGGGCTGAATGTCGAGTGCTGATACGTTTGCTCCGCGAAGACCAACTTCTTCTTGAACGGTAAAGACGGCGTAGAAGTCATAGGCTGGTTTGCGACGGCTGGATTTGAGTGAACGCAGTGCTTCTAGAAGCACGAAGACGGAGCAGCGATTGTCTAGGGACTTGACGCAGACGCAGTCACCAAGTTCAACGAGATCACGCTCACGTGTGATGGGGGTTCCTATTTGGATGATTTTCTCTACCTCTTTTTTAGGTAAGCCGGTGTCGATAAAGTAATCGTCTAGTTTTAGTGCAGCCGAACGTTCAGCAGGTGACATTATATGAATGGGCTTGCAGCCCATGACGCCGATGATGTCCTTTTTTCCATGAAGAAGGACACGTTGTGCTGTGAGAGTCTTCGGGTCGAAGCCTCCGAGAGGCGCAAAGCGAACGAAACCGTTGTCGTCGATGTGTGTGACGATGAAGCCGATCTCATCCATGTGAGCGGCTGCCATGACTTTTTTCTTATCGCTTTTGCCTTTTTTGAGAGCTATTACATTGCCCATGGCATCAATACGAACGTCATCGACCAATCCTTTTAGTTCTTTGACTACTAGTTGGCGAATTTTGGTTTCATAGCCTGGTGCTCCAGGTGCTTTGCAGATTTTTTCAAGAAATTTAACGTTGATAGGCATGGCGAGAAGATAAGGTGAAAAGTTTCTAAGACCAGAGAAAAGTCGTTGCTTCATTGCAAATTAAGATAATTGTGCTTGTTTGGACATAGTGAATTTTGACCATATAGCAGGTTGGTATAAGTGGATAGAGTGGTTGGTGTTTGGCAAACGTTTAGAAAAAGCACGCGTGGCTCATTTAGAATATGTGGCATCGTGCCTGGAACCGAATGACAGTGTGTTATTGATTGGCGATGGTGATGGGCGTTTTTTTTGCGAATTACTCAAAAAATGTCCTGAGTGCAGCTATTTGTATATTGAGAAAAGTGAAAAAATGCTGGAACTTGCGAGAGCACGAATCTTGGGTTTGGAAGGGGAATTTGCGGTTGATTGGAAGAGTGGAGATTTTCGTGAAATAGAAAGGAAGAAGTATAGTCTTGTGGTAAGTCATTTTGTTCTAGATTGTTATGAGGGTGAAAACCTGAAGGGGGCGATAGATTCAATCTACGAATGTATAGAAAGTGGTGGATACTGGCTGTTGAGTGACTTTGATCCTAGGGCAGGTTGGTGGGCAAGGTGCTTGGTGACATTAATGTATATGTTTTTTTCAATTGTTGCAGGACTACCAAGGAAAAAACTTAAGCGATTTGACAAAATGTGTAAGTCGTTGACTAAGAATAGAGAGGTTTCATTCTGTGGTGGTTTCATTTACTCAATTTTGTGGCTGAAGCAGTAGAAATATAACTTTTTGCAAAAAAAATATTGCCTCAAGTTTCTATTTATGGTTTCTTCCGCCCGCGTTGCAAGACGTAACCACATAAGCGACCCGTTCGTCTAGTGGTTAGGACTCCGCCCTTTCACGGCGGCAACACGGGTTCGAGTCCCGTACGGGTTGCCATTTATGCTCGCCTTTTCGGAGGCGAGCTTTTTTTATGTATAGTACTCATTATTGGGAGACCTGTACCCGTTGGGTTTAAACTCAAATAATGGATTTGAAGTTTATTCCAAAGCTTACTTGAAGCCCTGTTAGTGAAGTGATTAGAAAAATGAAAGAAAAGCAACTGATGTCCCACAGTTAAATGATTTTTAACAGATTTTGAGATAGATAAAGTTCTATTCTAAAGTAGATTTTGCCAATCACTTTTCATTATTTTCTCTTATATGATTTTCGAGCTTATTAATATTAATGGAATATGAAATTACGCAAGATGACTTGTGGTTTATCGACGTTGATTTTGGATTCTCCTTTCTTTGTTTCGTTAAGGTTATAAAGTGATTGACACCGATCAAAGAGTTATGAAGGTTTGAAACATGAATTTTTTGACTTCTGTTCCTTCCACCATTTTTAAGACTGTTATCGTGCTTTGTTGTTTAGATATGGTTGAAATAGCTAGTGCACGTACATGGACCAATAAATCAGGACGTGCAGTTGAAGCTGAAATTGTCAATGCCGACGATAAGACCGTGACCTTGTTTGCGAAAGGTAAAGAGTTTGTCATTCAACGAAAGAGTTTGAGCGGGGCTGATCAGAAATTTTGTGATGAATGGATAGCAAAAAAGAATATTGAGAAACCTGCACCAAACCTTAATAATGGTGAGTTAATGTTCGACGGAAAGCCACTTGTTGCAGGAGGAAAGGTAAACGTATACAATTATGAATACAAACCAGAAACACTTAAGAAAGTAAAAAAATCTCTCAAATCAGGTGAGACTGGATATCGTATCGGTATCGCCGTTCCGAAGGGATTTGATCCGAGCAAACCTCAAAAGGTGTTCATCGCTAATACGGCGCAGAACAACGCGAAACAAACCTTACAGGGAAATACGAAGATGGCTGGGTTCTTCTCGAAGCAATGTGCACAAGAAGGATGGGTATGCTTTGCGTTTGATTCCAATTTAGGGCGACCAACGCACAATGCGGATCTTGTGAATGCTGTTGCCAAGATGAGTGAAATCTGGCCAGATTTTAAAAATTGGACTATCGTAGTCGGCGGGTTTTCTGGTGGTGGGAAAGCTTCATTTTGGCCGACTGCCTATCTGCTCAAAAATGAGTTTAAAGTAACAGGCCTTTTCCTCGCTAACACGAATCAGGATTTTTCCGGAGAAGCGAGAAAGAAGTATAAAGTCAAAAAATCCGATTATAAAAAAGTCAGTGTATTTTGGGGGACTGGAAAATGGGATAAAATAGCTAATGAAGAAACTGCCAAGAGAATGAAAAAAAGTTTGGAGCGTAACGGTATGAAAGAAGTGCGAACTGAGTTCCACGATGGCAAGCACTCGCTTTACCATCCCCAGTTCATCGAAGCTCTACAGTGGTTCTCAAAAAAGAAGGATTAATTGCTGTTACTTAGGGTGTCTGTAATTGCACTACTAGAACGGTTATAGCTCTTGAAGTAATTCAATTTCTCTATATTGCTTAATAGTGGTAAATTGTATGATTTATCATGATCTATGAGGATATACTTATCTTCAGTATCTTGTGTATGTTGTGGAGCTAATGCCTCACCTCTGCCAATAAGCTCAAAGCACTTTTCACTGAATAGAGATCACTTAAAGTCCCTAATTTGAAAACCTTTGCAGCTCCCGTCAAAAATGTTTCCAGTGTTTAATCTGAGGGTAATAAAATTATTTAGCCAAACTAGTAGGTTGTAACGAAGTTGATTCACTAGGACTTGTTGTGCTTACTTAAATACTTTGGCGTGCACACAGGCTACGAGGACGTAAGCCTTCTTGGAGGCATTTTATATGATTATTGATTTTTTCGATAACCATGGGAGGATAATCGATTACCTAGTTTTAAGTGATACTGCTATTGCTTGGTCATGGGCATAAACCAAAGAAATATAGACACTAGCAGAAAATCTATTCCTTCCTGCGGTAACAAAAATGTTGCCCAAAATATATTTTCAAGAATGGGGGGAGTGGCAAATTATTTTACCAATATGAAAAATAACTTATACCCTTGTAGACCAAAGTTAGTTGATATTGACGATATTATTTCATCAAGTAACCCATTGCTCTGGGTGTTGAAGAAGCCGGCGGAAAAAATTCTTGGTTTGAGTCGTATCAACAGAGGTTATGCGGATGCTTACATGCGTCATGGATCGGAGAAATTGGCAAACAATTTTTTTGAACTTATTTGCGATAGTTTTGATCTGGCCTATGAAGTGGACGGAGAAAAGGTTTCTTCTATTCCTAACAAAGGTCCTGTAGTCGTGCTATCTAACCATCCTTATGGTCTTGCTGACGGACTGTTGTTAGGTAAATTGCTTACTTCTATTCGTTGTGATGTGAAGTTGGTGGCAAATGGTCAGCTTGAGATGTGCGAGGAGATTAAACCATGGATGATAGCCGTGGATCCCTTCGAGACGTATGAGTCAAAAAAGAAAAATCTTCAAGGTATGCGCGAGATGTTGCGTCATTTGAAGAATGGTGGAATGCTGGGAGTGTTCCCAGCTGGCAGTGCTTCGTCATTCAGCCTCAAAGATAGATGTGTGATTGATGACGAGTGGAATGAGAATATCGCGGCCTTGGTTCGCAAGACCAATGCTACAGTGGTGACTGTTCATTTCCCTGGGAGAAACAGCTTGTTGTTTCAGGGGGTGAGTATGATTAAAAAAGGCGCTCGAGCTGCGCTACTTCCTCGTGAATTTAAGAGGCAGATCAAGAGCTTGACGTCGATTGAAATTGGTTCTCCCATAGAAGCGAAAGTTCTTAAGCGTTTTGAGACAAATAGACAGATGATCGATTATCTCAAGGTGTTGACATACTGCCAGGGGCGTAAGGCGAAGTTGAACAAATCTGACGGTTCGAGGAAACTGGAAAAGCTGCCGATGGAGCTGATCATGGGAGCGGTAGACGCCAGAGGCCTAAGTGCTGAAGTGGCAAACTTGCCAAATGAATCCAAGTTAGTCGAATCTGGTAACTTTTCTGTTTATGTGGCATCGGCAACTCAGATTCCTTTGCTACTAAGTGAAATTGGTAGATTGCGAGAAATAACCTTCCGTGGGGTAGGAGAAGGTTCTGGCACGGCGTGTGATATCGATGAATACGATGCCTATTATAAGCAGTTGTTCTTGTGGGATCATGATAAAGAATGTCTTGTAGGTGGTTATCGCTTTGGAGAAACGGACAAGATTATTGCGGAAAGGGGGATTCGTGGACTTTACAATTCTCGGTTCTTTGATTTCAAGTCTGAAGTTTTCAAGAAGATCAATCCGGGGCTTGAGATGGGGCGTTCGTTTATTATTAAGGAATATCAACGAAAGCCTCTTATGCTGGGACTGATCTGGCAGGGAATAGGACGTTTTGTGGCAAAAAATGCTGATTATAGATATTTGTTCGGAGTTGTTAGTACTTCTGCTGAGTATGATACATTTTCTTTCAAGTTGATTGCTGATTTTCTTCGCTATCATGCTATGGATGAGGAATTGGCACCTATGATTAAAGCTAAAAACCCCCTTAAGGGTAGGGCCTTGAAACAGTCCGAGCTAGATGTGATGCTGCGTGACCAGGCAGATGAAAAGTATTTGACAGACTTGGTGTCGCAATTAGAGGATGATTGTAAGGGTATTCCAGTTCTGTTACGTCAATATCTTAAGCTAAACGGCAAGATTCTTGGGTTTAATATTGATGATGATTTCGGAGGAGTGCTAGATTGTATGGTTCTTGTTGATCTGCACAAGTCTCCGAGACGTTCCCTTGAAAAATATATGGGAAAACAGGCCGTTGCTGAGATGATGAGCGATCGATGAGCTGTAGATTTAGGATATAAGGTCTTGGAGCTTTTTGTTTACATTCATTTTACATACAAGACGCGAATGTGTGTCATTATGAATGCATGACCAATACATCTCGAAGAAATTTTCTCATCATGGGTGGCGGCTCAGTCATGGGTTATTTCACTTCGGCCAGTGCTCATGACTTTCATAAGCATCACGGCCATGATCATTTTTTTACTCCTCATGTTCGCCCTTTTCCGGGCAGAGGAAATGTATCGGTAAAGTCTATTGGTGTTTCGGCTGAGATCAGCAGTCAGGTTTCAGTTACGAGAATGGTGATTGAAATGGAGAATACACATCGTTCACAACAGGAAGGGCAGGCATTGATCCCTGTTCCTCATGGAGCGGTGTTGAAAGGGTATACATTGGAGGGAGCCACAGGGAAGTTTTCTGCAAAGTTGATGCCAAGAGAAGAAGCGCGCAGAATTTATGATTCTATTGTAAATCAGTTAAAAGATCCTGCATTATTGGAATTTGCTGGCGAAAGTGTGGTTAAATCTAGTGTTTTCCCTATTCCAGCTAGTGGGACCGTGAAGTTGGAGCTAGTCTATGAAATGCTGCTTGAACGTGATGGTGCGAGGATCGACTATTATATCCCACGTAGTCAATCGCTTGATTATAAGGTGCCATGGAAAGTTGCTATATCATGGAAGCTAGATCAAGGTGTAGCTTCTGTATATTCTCCAAGCCATCCTGTAAAAGTGAAAAATGTGAATAAATCTGAGGTTTCTGTCACTTCTGTCGGACTTCTTCAACCGGGAGCGTTTAGGCTTTCGCTATTAGCTCAGGGAGCCAAGGAAGCTAATGCTACGTTTTATGCATATCCTGATGAAAATGGTAAGGGTGGGCATTTTTTGATGCTGATGGCTCCACCTGCTCCAGCAAAGGATGCTCCCAAAATAAAGCGAGAGGTTACTGTTGTTTTTGACAAGTCAGGTAGTATGGCAGGTGAAAAAATTGATCAAGTGAGAGCGGCTGCATTGC
Source organism: Herpochondria borealis (assembly GCA_032274145.1). NCBI lineage: Eukaryota > Rhodophyta > Florideophyceae > Ceramiales > Ceramiaceae > Herpochondria > Herpochondria borealis. Next base: position 7,232 of record JAVCKV010591296.1, read on the forward strand.
AGGTTATAGAGGGGTTGGAAGAAGGGGAGGCGTTCAATATCATTGTGTATAATGAGTCTGTTGAGATGTTTTCGCCTCAGCCAGTGTTAAAATCTGAAAAAACGAGAAAGCAGGCTATTAATTACCTCAGATCGATTCGGGTGAGTGGTGGTACGAATATAAATCAGGCGTTGAACGAGGCTCTGCAGCAGAAAATAACGCCGAAACACCTTCCTTTGGTGCTCTTTTTGACAGACGGTGTTCCGACAATCGGTATCACTGACGAGAGGAAGATCCGAAATAATGTTGAGGTGAAAAACCCCCATAAACGTAGGATCTTTTCGTTCGGAGTGGGGGTAGATGTGAATACTCCGTTGCTAAATGCTATTTCAACAGACACTCGGGCTCTGGCTTCGTTTGTTTTGCCAAAGGAGGACGTGGAGCTGAAGGTGGCTCAAGTGTTCAGAAGACTATCCGGGCCTGTACTACAGAATCCTAGTATAAGGGTAGTAGATGAAGCAGGTGAAAATCTCGTGGGGAGAGTTTCTGACCTTATCCCAGGAAGGCTTTCAGATATGTATTATCAAGATCAAGTTGTTCTGTTAGGTCGATATGTGGAAGAAGAAATGATTAAGTTTGTCTTGGCTGGGGACTCTTCTGGAGGAAAGCTTGAATTTAAGTTCAAATTGGATACTGGGAAGGCTTCTAACAAGCATGGATTTGTTCCGAGGTTGTGGGCCACGCGTAAGATATCACTTTTAATAGAAGCTCTTCGTGAGCTCGGAGCTGGTGGTGTCAATGGAGTTATTGGGTTTGGGAGCAACGTTAAGTTGGATCGTAATGACCCGAAGGTCAAAGAGTTAATCGATGAAGTGGTGAGACTGTCTCTGAGATATGGAGTAATGACTGAATATACGGCCTTCTTGGCAACAGACGGGAAACCGATCGCTGCACGTGATCGAGAGGAGATGTGGAGGATTACTGCTGGCAATATTGAGAAGCGAGCATTGAAAAACCGTAAGGGGTATGGTTCTGTAAATCAGGAAAAAAATATCATTGAAAGAAAAGCGGCTGCCTGTCTGAATCTTAACAACCAGCATTGGAATGCGAGAATGAAAAGCGAGCAGTTGAAGGATGTTCAGCAGATTGGAAACAAGACTTATTACAGATCAGGGAATGACTGGGTAGATGCTCAGAAGAAAAAGGATGAAAAGGAAATTGTTGTTTCTTTGGGGTCAAAGGAATTTAGTCAGCTTGTTGACAATCTTTTGAAGGTCAATGAACAAGGGTGTTTATCTCTGTCTGGTGATATAAAAGTTTCACTAGAAGGTAAGAATTACTTGATTAAAAAATGAAGAACATGATAAAAATATTTTTAAAATGAAGAACATGATATATGTCACTCTATTTGCGATTTTCATGACAGGATTTGCAAATGCTCAAAATGAAAAAACTCCGCTGAAAGTGAAGGCGGAGGAGAGCAAGGTTGATGCCGCGAAAAAAGTGGAGAAAAAAGCCAAAGTTCAAATTGCAATTTTGTTAGATAGTAGCAGTTCCATGAATGGGCTTATTAATCAAGCTAGAGCTCAACTTTGGGGTGTGGTGAATACCTTTATTGCGGCAGAGGTAGGAGGCAAGGTACCTGTTGTGCAGGTTGCTTTGTACACATATGGACAGAGTGAGTTGGGTGAAAAAGGGGATTATATTCGTCAGATTCAACCATTAACTAGAGATTTGGATCAGATCTCTGCAGATTTGTTTGAGTTAAGGACTACAGGTAGCCAGGAATACTGTGGGACGGCTATTGCGAGAGCTACTAAGGATCTGGTTTGGGATAAAGCCCCGAATACTTACAAGGCTATTTTTATTGCAGGTAATGAGTCGTTCAAACAAGGGGCATTTGATGCTGAAAAAGCGTGTAGAGAAGCCATAACAAAAGGAATCATAGTGAATACGATTTTCTGCGGCCCTGAAGCAGAAGGTTTAAGAACAGGGTGGAAGAACGGTGCTGTGTTGGCGGATGGGAAATTTTCGGTAATTAACCAAAATAAGGCGATGGTGCATATAGATACACCCCATGATGCGAAGATACTCGACCTTAACACGGAGCTAAATAAGACCTACGTTACTTATAATAATATTGGGAAACGGAAGCTGGGACTACAGCAGTTGGCAGATAAGGAGAATGAGGCAATGGGAAAGAAGTCGGCAGTGGCACGTTCTCAGACCAAAGCTTCGGGAAACTACTGGAACGCTAGTTGGGATCTAGTGGACGCCTCATCTGCGAAGGGCTTTGACTGGTCGACATTGAAGGAGGCTAGTCTGCCAAAAGAGTTACAGGGGTTGCCTCTTGAGAAAAAGAAAGCTTTGGTTGAAGGTAAACGCAAACAGCGTGGTGAAATTCAAAAGAAGATTCGAGAATTAGGGGCTAAACGGGCTAAGTTCATCGCTACCAAGGTCAAGTTAGATGAAGTGCAAGGTGGAGATTCGCTGGATACTGCAATGCGGCGTACTGTGATTGAACAAGCTGAGAAAAAGGGATACATTTTTAAGAAGTAAGTATGTATGGTTTCGTGCCTCGATTTACTTGGCTTCAGATGTGCGATTTTTTTTAGAAATAGGTTTATCCGCTGAAAAGATGCTCCAAACTTTTCTTTCCAAGTTGCGTCAGTGCGTATAGCGTGCGGTTTATATGGAAAAAAGTCCTGTAGTGTTGATCATTCGTGATGGTTGGGGTGTCAATCCCGGTGGAGCTGAAACCGCTGAACAAGATGGTAATTCGGTGGAACTAGCAAATACGCCGTTTCACGACCATTTATGGTCTACCTATCCGAAAGGCAAGGTAAGTGCTTCAGGAGGCGACGTGGGGCTTCCCGATGGGCAGATGGGTAACTCTGAAGTAGGACACCTGAATCTTGGTGCTGGTAGAATTGTTTACCAGAGCTTAACTCGTATTAACAAGAATATTGCAGATGGTGAGTTGGGGCAGCAACCTGCTCTTGTTGAAGCATTTAAAAAAGCGAAGGAAAGTCGTCTTCATTTTATTGGTTTGATAAGTGATGGCGGAGTTCATAGTCATCAGAAACATTTGATTGCACTTGCGAACGAGGCTCAAGCTGCTGGGGTTAATGATATTCTAGTTCACGCGATTACTGATGGACGTGATTGTTCACCAACGAGTGGAACCAACTGTCTAGCTGAAGTGGCAGAGCCACTTGCTGCGTCTGGTGCCAGAATAGCGACGGTTGTTGGACGTTATTACGCGATGGATCGGGATACTCGCTGGGAGCGTAATAAACTAGCTTGGGACGCGATAGTTCTCGGGCGTGGTGAGGTGTCAGAGCTCTCTCCATCAGATGCGGTTGCAGCCAAATATGATGAGAATATTACTGATGAGTTCATGTCTAGCCTCATTTTCGAAGAGGCAAATTCACAGCGAATCAAGGATGGTGATGTTGTTGTTTTCTTTAATTATCGAGCTGATCGGGCGAGGCAGCTTTCGGATGCTATTTTGCAAGGCAACAAGTGGACGCACTTTGATAAGGAGGTGCATCCTGATGTACATTATGTGACTATGACCGAGTATGACAGTTCTTATACGAGTCCGGTTGTTTTTCCTCCTTCAAGAATGGAGCAAGTTTTAGGGCAAGTTGTTTCCGAGGCTGGTAAAAATCAACTTCGCATTGCAGAGACAGAAAAGTATCCTCATGTAACTTATTTTTTCAATGGAGGTGAGGAAGATCCTTATTTCGGCGAGGACCGTATGATTGTTCCTTCTCCGAAAGTGGCGACTTATGACTTGCAGCCTGAAATGAATGCTCCTGAAGTAACTGCCAAGGTTGTGGATCAATTGAAAAACTATGATTTGGTTATTTTGAATTTTGCCAACCCGGACATGGTTGGTCATACTGGTATTGTTGAGGCTTGTGTGAAGGCCTGTGAAGCGATTGACGAAGGTGTCAGGGCGGTAACAGAAGAAGCTCTCAGATTGGGAGGGAAGCTGTTGATTACTGCTGATCATGGAAACTGTGAGTTACTTAGAAATCCTGACGGTTCGCCACATACAGCTCATACTACAAATTTGGTTCACGCTATCTATGTAGCAAATGATTACAAAAGTGTCACTGTAAAGGATGGGGTTTTGGCCGATATAGCTCCTACTTTATTGCAGATGTTAGATGTTGCTCAGCCTTCGCAGATGACAGGCAAAAGTCTGATCTGACGCTTACTACTTAACACATAGTTTAAACGAACAGGTGTTCATCATTAACATTTCTGTTTGTTTGCGTATACGTGAAATAAGTTTATAAGGAAGGTGACCTTGGTAGAGCAATGGACGCATTCCGAATGAATAGTGTACTTGTGCTTGTTTATAACAAATATAGTAAAATAATATGAGCCTTTCACTTATGCCATTTGAGAAATATCCAGCTCCCGCTTTAGAGGAGTTAAATACTGCGTTTGTCGACTTGACTTTTGTGGAGCTTGTTTCTGTTGACCGCATGGGCGCAGTATACAAAGCTGTGCAGAACAAACTAGATCGGGTCGTTACCGCAAGAATTTTACCGAGTAAGTATTCTTACGACGAAGCTTTTTTGAAAGATTTTTGTGCTGAAGCTAAGCTTTTGGGGAAGTTGAACCATTGCAACCTGGTAACTGTTTTTGATTTTGGTGTAGTGAGCGATATGGTGTATTTACTGACTGAATATGTTGGCGGAACATCGATGCATGAGTGCATGAACGGAGGGGTGTTCAGTTATGAAGATACTTTGAAATATACTCGTCAAATTGCTAGTGCTTTATCTTATGCTCATAGCAAGAAGGTAGCTCATAAAGCTTTACGTGCTCGCAATGTGCTTTTTGATGCTCACTGTAATGTTAAGCTGGTAGACTTTTCTTTTGAGCACTTGAGTTCTACAAAAGAGACAATGTTAGATCTTAGTGATATGCGATATGCTGCACCCGAGTCATTAGTTGAAGGTGCGCAACTCGATGTGCGATCTGATATATATTCACTAGGGGTGCTCATGATGAAATGTATGGTGGGGATGTTTCCTATGGAATATGCACAAGTAGGAGCTCCTTACCGACACTTGTTGGGTGATCTTTATTCTGTAATATATCGTTGTATACGGACTCGACCTGAGAATCGCTATCAATCAATGAATGAGGTGATTGAAGAGTTGGACGCTATCGAGAGTGATCTGAGGCACAAGCGCGTTGGTTAAAAGCAACTTTCAATCTCTCTAAGCTTTTGTCCTCAGTGCCTTGTGTGCGAATTGAATGAATTAATTTAGACGTTTGTTAAGAACTTAGCGATCGACACCTAAGAATACTCTGCAGTTTATAACGAGGTTCTTTATTTCTTAGGGTTGGAATTAATACAGCTTTACTATGAGGAAGTTTTTAGAATTGAGATAGTAAGTTTACTTTAATTTATTGATACTGGCATGAATAACACGGGATTCCCCATTTGGGAATGTGCATTTTATCTCTAACCCTCGTGTAATTGTAAGTTGGTCGATTTTTAAGATGAGGTCATTACCCTGAACGGTAATTTTTTCAACTTTCAGTTCTCTTTCGTTGTAGTGACGAGAGCCGTAGCTTTTTGTTCGTTTTAGATCCCAGGCTTTTATTTTTACTGTGGTTCCTGTTGGTACAGGTTCAGAGAAAGTTACGGTATATTCTCCTTTTCTTGCTTTTGTAGCAATGGGCATTAAAGCTGCTTTATCATTGCGGCGTATGCGGTAAAAGCCTGCATCTTCTCTTTGCGAACCAGCCCAGGCGAACATACCTACCCCGTAGAGCTGCTTATTAGTAGGGTGGAATCTGCCTCGATGAATACCAGATTTTGTTTTTGGCAAAGGAAGGGCACACATACCGCCTTGGGCCTGTCCATCTACAATTTCATGCGGAACAGTATAAATGGTCCCATAGCCATAGCTTAGATTGAGCAGTGTTCCATTGAGTGTTCCCCAGCCGGCATCTTTGGGTACCCAGATGAGCTCGGCTGGCGATCTATCAAAAGCGTTGGTTATCCAGCACAGAGGTTTTTCCATGGCAGAATCAGAACTGTCTGTGACAGAGTGATAGCCATACATATTTCCATAGAAACCTCCTTTTTTGACGTAATTGATTCTGTTCTTCGGGTTCCAATGGCCTTCTTGGTCTGTGACTATCCAGGTTCCGTCTGGGTTAAGACAAACGCCATTTGCGGCTCGAAATCCATTTGCGATGATTTCTGTGGTCGAGCCGTCTTTGCTTACTTTGAGTAATGTTCCGTGATGTGGTACCACTGCTTTTTTCGCGTGTCTTGCTGACTTGGCGTAGTAGAAATTACCTTCTTCGTCAGTTTGTAGACCCATGGCGAACTCGTGAAAGTGCTCCGTGACTTGGTGGTCATGATTGAAACTCTCGATGTAGTCTATTTCTTCGTCATTGTTGAGATCATGTAACAGTGCTATCTGATCGCGACATGTGACGTATATTTTATCTTCGACGATTTTTAAACCGAGTGGTTGGAAGAGTCCTGAGGCAATGCGCTTCCAGGTGACTTTGTCGAGGTTACCGGATACCCCGCTTACGAGCCATACGTCTCCTTGCCAAGTGCAGACAGCTGCTCTGTCGGGATTGTTTGGGAAGAAATCAAAGCCACCGATTCTTAGCCATGCATTCCATGGGTTTTGATTTGTTTGCGGGATAGGAATTTCATCTATACTAAATGGACCTGAGGTGTCACCTAGTGAACCCTCTAAGGTGAGTTCTTGAGGATAGCGTTTTGTTCCACCATTAAGGAGACTTTTGAAGCTAATTTGCTTTTTTAAAGGTAGAAATGGTTTGTCGCTTTCTTTAATAAATAGAGTTAGTTCAAAAGGTGCAGCCCCTTTACTTATATGAAGAAATGTTCCTTTATCTGACTTTTTTAGTTTTGCCTTAGCTGCCGATGAGAGAGAAAAATGGGTAGTGCTGTCAGGTCCTGCTATGCGTGTGATCAGTTCTTTTTTTCTTGGTCCGAATGAAAACTGGCGAGAAAATGTGCCTTCTTTTGTTACTGAAGCCTTTTCTTTCACGTCCGTCGTGCCTACGGTATAGTGAACAATGACGTTGTCACCATTGACGTAGAGGCCTTTGTAATTGATCCAGGATTTTGGCAGAGGGCCATATCGCCTGCCATCACGGCCTGTGATCCTGAGGTCGTTCCAATCTCCTGTTTCAGGGTTTTGCCATGCAGGTAAGTTGTCGTTAGTCAGCAAAGGCTTGCCTGTGATGGACATATGGGTGCCATGTGATCCATCAAAGAGGATGGTTTTCCAATTGATAAAATCTTCACTGAACATGGATGCGACTCGCATTGTGTCGTGATCATAAAGTATCCAGTTTTTGCCTTTTGAAACTCCGCCGAGGCCTTTATCTAAACGGATTAAAATTCCTTTTTGAGCTGTGTTTGCGATGTTATTGTCAATTTGGAAAGTGCCCATCATGTAGGGGCCAAAATCCATGGCAAGGTAGGGTTTTACAGCTTTCTTTGGAATTACTTTTTTGGTTTTCTGGTGAATCCCCAGTGGTAAAGAATCTAGGTAATTGTCCTCTAGCTTGGTGTATTGGCTTGGATTGTCATTTTTCAAGAATGTTTCTCGGATGTAATGGATGACTGCGTATTTTTGTTCGGCTGTATACTGTGGTTGAGCCATCATCATACCGTATCCCCTTTCCAGCGTTTTGAACATGCGGTAGGGATCGCTTCCGTTCTTGAAAACCCCTTTATGGAAGCGTGTTGCAGTAGGAAGGCTACCTTCTTTCTTTTTGTCTCCATGGCATGTGGCACAGAGACTGTGGTAGATGTTTTTGCCTTCGGCTAAGGATTTGGCGTTAAAATTGGCGATGAGTTTGGCATGCGGTGTCTTGTCCAGTGGTTGAATAGTAGCTTTCTGAACTTTTATTGCTTTGTCAGACAAGGTAAGTTTAACGGGAGAGCCAGAAAGCCAGTCGATGGACTTTGGCTTAGCTGGTGACTGTGGAGACCAGACTTTGTCAGGAGTGTTAACTTTTTCAGGTTGTCCACCAATCAAGTTTTTGACTTCGTCAGCATTGAGAGATCGGTTCCAATAGCGAATATTAGAGACTTTTCCGTTCATCAAATCGGGAATGAAGTCTGTGCCGTGTCCTACCTGGAAAAGATGGCCCTTTGTATCTTTGATTTTGAGTTTTTTTTCTGTGCCAACGAGTTTACCGTCGAGAAATAGTTGGATAGCACCTTTGTGCGTGCGAATCACAGCACGGTGTGTTTTCCCATCGTTGATTTTTTTATTAGATTTTATGGCTCCGACCCAACCTACGTCGAATAAAAGTTTGCCGTCACTAATGCCGAGGACTTTTCCGTTTGGCTTCCACTTTTGATTAGGGAAGTGACGCATGAATAGGGTACCGTCTCCTTTAGCAGAAAATTCAGTATAAAGAGTGAATTCATCATTGAGAGAGAATTCGCCTAGTTTGGCTTTGTGAAAGTGGCTGGGTGAAAAATTCGAAGAGACAACTTTGTTGGATATAGTTTTTTCTCCATCCATCCATATGGATACTGAGGTTACTGCATTTTCTGTCTGCTGGTAATTAAGCTGCAGCTTGTGGTTACCTGATGGCAGAGGGAGAGTGAATCCTTTGCCTATCATTAATGTCGGGTTTTTGACGGATGAGGCTACAGTGTAGTCGAGGTTCAGACGGAAGTTCGATTGAGTTTGATGTGAATGCGAGCCTCTGAATGCCGGTTCAAAAAGTTTGTCAGCAGGAGTAGTTTTTACAGTCGGTGCTTGAGCGAAGGTAAACTGTGTCAAAAGGCAAGTTAGAACAGTGGCCGTAATGAGTGGCTGGCAGATGTGTTTCATAATTGGAATCTGGTAGATGAAAAATGGACAAATTTGAAAATAATGCCGTTTTTCGACGTTTCTTGTAGATTTTTATATAATGCTGATTTTATCACAGCAAACTTTTTTTAATAACAGTTGGAACAAGACATTCCAACATACGAGAAAACCTTCTTTTTTAGAACTAGCTAGACCAGCAAGATCGATCGTGAAAAAGATCCATCTGCATTAGGATCGTCTAGTAAGTGTAGAAACAGATCTTTTCACTAAGAGGTAAAGATCTTTAAATGAACAGTAATTACTCTTGCCGGTCGAAAATAACGGCAAGAGGTGAGTAGTGGGGGGCTTTTTGCTAACAAAGGTGGACTGGGATTCTACTCCAAGTCACGGTCAATATGAACTGGGAAGCTTTTGCCTTTAAGACGGCATCGTTTTAGTTCACCGATAACTTTTTTGGCCGATTCTTCGGGAATTTGAACGAGAGCATGTTTTGGAAATAGGCGAATTTTTCCTACTTGACCCTGAGGCACACTAGTTTCGGAGTAGAGCATCCCTACGATGTCTCCTGCTCGACAGCCAAATTTCGATCCAACCCCAATGAAAAGTTGGCTCATTCCTTTTTCGACACGTGGAGCTTCTCCGTCTTTGTTACGAGATTTGCGTTCTCTTACTGATCTGCCTGCACCACTTTCATAGGAGTCGTCATCATACCTGCCTTTTTTGTTACGTCTGTCTCTGCGATCGTTACCTGATGAACGCTCGTTTCTGTCTCCTCTTCCTTTGCGTTCGGGGCGATCGCCTTCGGTGTCTTCGATGATTTCTTCTCCTTCTCTACCAAGTGTTTCCCTTAGCATGCCAAAGAGAGTGCTAGCGATGTCAGTAGCGGTAGATCCTGCGGTGAGGAGACGATCTACATATTCTTTGTAAGCTCTGTCAGGTTCGTCTTCTAATTTCACTTTCAGAGACTCGAACAGTTTATCGGCACGTTTTCCTTCGACAATTTCTTGGCTAGGAATACGTTCTCTCCGAATTTTTTGACGTGTATAACGTTCGACATTCTGTAGGCGGTATACTTCTTTTCCGAAGACAAAACTGACGGCCTTTCCGCTGCGTCCAGCTCTCCCTGTTCTTCCTACCCTGTGAACATAGTCTTCAGGATCTTGAGGTAGATCGTAGTTGAATACCATTTCCACATCTTCGATGTCGAGTCCACGTCCTGCTACATCAGTGGCTACGAGAAGTTCTATTTTACCCTCACGGAAGCGGCTGATCACACGTTCGCGAAGCTGTTGAGTAATGTCACCGTGGAGGCGGTCAGCTGAGTAACCGCGAGATAGGAGAGCTTCTGTGCATTCGTCTACCGAGCGCTTGGTGTTGCAGAAAATAACAGCGAGTCGCGGCGGATCGATGTCGAGAAGGCGTGAAAGCACTTCTACCTTCGAGCGGTTGCGGACCTCGTAGTATGACTGGTCAATACTTTCTACTGTCTTAGTCTTGGATTCTACTGAAATTTGAACTGGCTTGTTGCCAAATTTATTAATCAAACGCTCGACATTTTTGTTCATTGTTGCCGAGAAGAAAAGAGTTTGAAGACCGTCAGGAAGCTTAGAAAGGAGTTCTTCCATTTCATCACGGAAGCCCATATCGAGCATGCGGTCTGCCTCGTCAAGAACGCAGAGTGCGATATTGCTAGGGTCGAGAGTACCTCTGCGTAGGTGGTCGAACAGACGGCCCGGGGTGCCTACGATAATCTGGACGCCGCTTTTGAGGCTACGCATCTGTCTATCAATAGGTGCTCCTCCATAAAGTGGCACAGCTTTCATTCCGTCCATGAATTTACCTAGTTTAGAGACTTCTTCGCATACCTGCACGCAGAGTTCGCGAGTTGGGGAAAGGATTAGAACTTGAGGTTTCCTCAAGTTTTTGTCGACCATCTGCAGAGCTGGCAGAGTGAACGCGGCTGTTTTTCCAGATCCTGTGGCCGAAAGTCCCACGATATCTAATCCTTCGAACACTTTCGGTATAGCGAGGTTTTGGATTTTTGAAGGTGCTTCGAAGCCAAGTTCGTCAATGGCTTTGAGTAGTGGAGCGCAGAGCCCAAGGTCAGTAAAGTTCATAACATTCAACGGGTTGAGCCAATTTGAGCAGCTCGCTACCGTGTGGTGTTGTTGACAGGGATTGGAAGATATGCAAGCTAATTGAATAGTTTTTATCCGGAGGGCTGTCATGCAGCTTTACAATCACGCTACAACCATTATGGGTGGGGTATGAAAATTACGTGTGGAATAGCGACAGCTGTTTTTCTTCTCTTTACCTACTTCCAATTCAATGATGCTACCCAGTATAATAACGCTGACTGGTGGTCATGGGTATTTTTTTACATAGTGACCGCTGGAATATCGGCTGCAGTTGGGTTTAGTAATTTTAAATCATTACCCGTGTTGACTGGTTTAGGGGGATTCGCATTGGGTAGTTTTATTTTCCGCATGCAGGATGAATTTGGAAATTTTCAGTTCGACAAATTTGCAGGCAGAGGATGGTTTCGTGATGAAACTCAAGAAATGGTGCAGCAGACGAATGAGGCTGGTGGACTGTTTATAGTTGCTTTGTGGGTATTTATTTTAGCATTCTTAGTAAAGAAACAGCAGGGAAAAGGGAATAGGTCAGGAAATGACTAAGATCAAAGCTGTTCGAAACGAAGACGATGTGACTTCCCCTAGAAAAAGATGAGCGAATTAATAGAATCACGAAAACCCAATTCAGCTACAAATAAGTTGGTAACTCTTGCGAGCCTTTTTATTGTGATTGCAGGTCTGAAGCTTGCGTCATCATTGCTCATTCCTATATTGCTTGCATTCTTCATCGCCACGGTGAGTTTTCCTATCACGAAGTGGTTGAGGGATCGTGGCTTGCCTCGTTTTTTTGCAGTGGTTATTACTGTGTTGTTTGACTTCGTACTCATTGGTGGGGTCGTGGTATTTCTTGCAACAACTATTAGTCAATTACGAGCACGTTGGGAATTTGGCTATCAGCCTATGCTAATGGAGAAGCTGACCAATTTACGTGAGTTGATTATTGAGCGGATGGTGAAGATGGGAAATGACGAATCTGCCTCGAAAGAGCGTGTTGAGGAATTGCTTAGTAACGACAGTATCGAAGCGATGGTGCAGGGAATTGAGGTGGAACGCTGGTGGGGGTTGAGTAAGGTTCTCCTGACTTCAGCACTGAGTTTTTTAGGTTCGACTTTTATTGTCGTGGTGTTGACCATTTTCATGCTGAATGAGGCAAGGATGTTCGGTCGAAGGATGAATTCTGCGTTTAGAGATAAGGGGCCGAATTTTCATAGGGTTGTGACGGCGTGCCGTGATATTCAAAAGTACCTTGGGATTAAAACCGTAGTAAGTGCTGTGACCGGATTATTGGCTTACGTGTTGTGCTATTCCTTAGGAGTCGAACTTCCTGAACTGTGGGGCTTATTGGCCTTTACGTTGAACTTTATTCCAGCGATAGGATCAGTAGTAGCTGGTATTCCTCCTGTGCTGTTGGCTTTACTGATGCGTGATTTCCAGACAGCTCTTTTTGTGGCTGGAGGCTATATATGTATTAACGCAATATTGGGCAATTTCCTTGAGCCAATGTTGTTAGGGCGTCGTTTTGGTATTTCTACATTAGTCGTTGTTTTTTCCGTGCTCTTCTGGGGTTGGATATGGGGGCCTGTAGGAATGCTTCTCGGAGTTCCACTCACGATGCTTCTTAAAGTTGGTTTGGATAATAGCGCGGATTTTAGATGGCTTGCAGTAGCAATGAGCAAGGATGAGAAGCAGAAAAGTATGGCGGACGAAGAGATTATCAAAAAAGCCGCTGAACCAAGGGCCTCTCTTTAGCATTGAATGTGTTGGCAATAGTGCAGGCTGCACGGCCTAAGACGCTACCAGCGGCGGTTGTGCCAGTGTGGCTTGGTTGTGTGCTAGCTTATAAGCTGACTGGACAGTTTTCGATATGGTTGGCAGTTTGCACTTTGATGGGAGCTATATTTATTCAGATAGCGACGAATTTTTTTAACGACGCTATTGACGCAGAGAAAGGGGCAGATACAGAAAAGCGCCAAGGCCCTGAGAGGGTGACAGCATCGGGGAAAATGTCGCGTCGAGCAGTTTATGGCTGTGCATTTATCTGCTTACTAGTAGCTTCGTTTTTTGGAGTGTTCATGATGCTTGAGCGTGGTTGGATGCTGTTACTCATTGGAATCCCTTCTTTCTATTTGTCATATGGGTATACTGGAGGACCGTTGCCTTTGGCGTATCGAGGACTTGGGGAGATCTTTGTGTTAGTATTTTTTGGCTGGATCGCGGTGATGGGAACAGTATTTGTGCAGTTGGGTGAGTGGAGGTGGGAAGCGTTTTTACTTGGCACGCAAGTAGGCTTGTTGAGTGCGATGCTTATTTTGATCAATAATATCCGTGATCGAGATGAAGATGCTGGAACTGGTAAACAAACACTGGCTGTGTTATTTGGCAAGAATACTGCTTGGTGGCTTCTGCTAGGGATGTGTTTAGATTGTTACCTTTGTGGAGTAGTTTGGCTTTGGGTGTTTGGAGCGAAAGCTACGCTTTTGCCTCTGTTGGGATTACCATTGGGGTTGCTTATCGTTTTCGGTGTGAGACAGGCGATTTTAAATCGAGGGGGGAAAGTTTTTAATAAGTTTTTGGCTCTGTCTGCTTTGCATCTGATAGTGTTTGGAGTGATATGGAATGTAGCTCTTTTATGGTGATTTTGTTAGTAGTGCCGAAGTTGTAGGAAATGGATTGCGTTCTATTGTGCAATTGTCTTAGGCTTTTTGGATTGTAGTTTTTTAGAATGATTTACTATTGAGTATGCTTTTTTTAACTTCTTCAATTCAAAAACATACAACTGCATATCAGTTAAAGGTGGTCGATGAATACCATTATGCAAAAATATTCTAAGAATCTCGAAGCTCACGATCCTGAAACGAAGAAACTTTTGTGGCGAGTTCAAATTTACAAAGTCATTTATAAAAAAGGCTTGGAGGGGGACGGTTCAAGATATCTTTATTAAGAGCTTATCGTTCGATAAGAGTGATAACTTACTCATCATGTCTGATGAAAGGGGGTGAGTTTTTGTCCTCAGTATTCAAACAAAAAAAGTTACTCAGATTGTATGAAACAAGGGTGCTGGCTTCGTTGTGTCTGTTTAGGTCATTCAATCTTACATGGATGTTCAAGCGAATTGTAATTAGATTTATCAGATTTGACATTCATGCCTTCCATTGTTTTTAGATGTTGGGCTTTACATGAATTTTACAACTCCTGTCTATACAGGTTCTGAAATATATTTAATAGTAACGCGGTGAAAAACAGAGTTATTTTAATTTTCTTTATTCTATGTTCTACATGCTTTGCTGGAGAGCCTTTCGATAAGTTAAATGAGGAGGTTAAAAAAATTCTTCGTGTGAAATATAAAAAAAATCAACTGTTTTCGGACAAAGGGGGATACAAATATTTTTCAGAATCTACGAGGAAATTTGTAGTTTACCGAGCCGATAAAACTGGGAAATGGCAACAGTCTGTGGAGGTAGAGGGACCTGATCAGGGTGGCATTATTGTACGGTTTAGAGTGTTTAAAGGGAAATGGACTGGTGCTTTGGTGATCCCACATTCTAGGACTTTAGACATGTATGTGTATAAGGAGACTCTTGTGGTAAAGCAGTCAAAAGATAGCGATTACTATGTGTGGGCAATGATTAGGAGTCCAAGGTATGATCCACCATTAGACCTCAAAAAAAAGTTGGTGCAAACTTTTAACAAATTTGAGGAATTTAAATAAAATGCCACAGTATGAACATACTGTGGATGTATGCTTAGGGTTTCATATTAAATTTTTTCGCTGTTAGGATGATCTTACTTATTGTCCATGAAGTAAATTCGATAGAAGATCCCTATTTCTTAACATTGTTGTTTTTAACAAGGCAGAGCGTTGCTAATCCCTTATTCCGATGGGGTGAGGTTTTTTTGGATGCGTGTTTTCGTTCTATTTAACAAGGAACTTGAACCCTATTTGGTTTTAGTGTATGTTGAATACAACCAAGACGTTGGGCTCATGCTTGGGCCAACTCAAACGTGGAGCACCTTGCTAAGTGGGGTGTTTCTTATCGGTTGGAATTCCCGTTATTATAAACCTTTATCAAAAATAATTACCGAGTCTCGCGAATATGTTAGCAAAGTCACCCAAATGTCGGGGCAACCACTGCGTTGTCAACGAAAGCGGTTGCCTCTCGACAGTCATGGCAGAACCAGACGTAGGAATCTGCGAAAGAGGCGTTAGGTAACTGGCGTTCCTACCTTAATCTCTTGATTATTTATGATACGATTTACTATATTTTTATTCTTTATGACTTTCCAGTTGTTGTCGGCTTCCGAAAAGGTTGAGGGTGAGCACCCCTTTAGTTATTTGGGTGAAGTAGTTCAAATGAAGAAACTTGATACCGTTTTATCTGATACTATTAAAGCTGATGAGATTATTGTTGTGAGCTATGCTGGTCTTATTTTAAGCGAACTAGGTGAAGTGAAGATTCGCAAACTAGCAAATGAAATTTTAAAACTTAAAAATCTAAAACATGTTGATATGCGATCTTGCTTCATTAGTGATAATGAAGCATACGTATTTATGAGCTTATTGATTTCGAGAAAAGACCTTATAATCTATAATGATGTTGAGGGATCGATTTGGAGGTTTTCAAATCAAGAGACAAATGATTGGCTTACGAAACGTTCGGGTGAAATTCTTGCGAAGCATAATAAGAATGCCTTTCTTTTTACATATAGGGCGAAAAACCAGCCAACTCAAAAAAATCTGAAGTAGAGAGTACTTCCCATCATCCTAATCTCATCCACGCTTTGAATACGGAGCTTTAATGACCATCAACCAGCAAGTGAAATTTCGCTATTTTGAATTGAATAGATGTGCTATGATATTTACCAAGATGATATGAACCTTGAAGTAATTTCTAAAGC
This sequence comes from Herpochondria borealis, assembly GCA_032274145.1. NCBI lineage: Eukaryota > Rhodophyta > Florideophyceae > Ceramiales > Ceramiaceae > Herpochondria > Herpochondria borealis. The sequence goes on from JAVCKV010591296.1 coordinate 23,100, forward strand.
TAATAGTAAAGATGAAGCGACGGTAATCGACGGAACTCGAGCCTACAATCGTCTCCACATGCCAGTTGTCGTCGAGACTCTTTGTGTATTTGATCGCCTAGATAGTGGCGAAATCGTTGCAGGTCTCACAGGGAAGACGTACTGGAACTATCTGGACATTGGTTACCTGTGGGTCGCCGAACCCTATCGCAGGCAAGGCCGAGCAACAGCGATCATAAAAGCAGCTGAAGCCGAAGCTCTCAGACGAGGTTGTCACAACGTCCTACTTGATACATATAGCTTTCAGGCACTTAGTTTTTACGAGAAGCTTGGTTACCGCGTGTTCGGAGAAATTGATAATTTTTCAGGAAATCACACACGTCACTACCTTCGTAAACAACTCAGTGCAACCGATTCTCAACCTGCTTCTGATATGGATTTGAAGTCCGAATGAATGCTACAAGCTTCGACTCTGCTTTTGGATCGTGCGGCTCACCTTGGAAACAACCGTAAGATAACCAGCTATTAAGGCTTGGTTAGCAACAGACTGCTCGCCACTCAGTCATATCAATCTTGATGCAATCGCCAAGAAAACTAAATTCGTTATTAGGAAATCACAGGCCCACTTTCTGAAACCAATGGTCGAAGAGGAATTATACGGCATAGAGGATGACCCGTATGAGACAGTTAACCTCATCGAAAGCAAAGATTTCGACACAGTTCACGAAAGACTCAACGATCGACTAACGGAATGGATTAAATCTAGCAAAGGCCTTAGGACAGATGTTGACGCCATCCTTGAGCATTTTAAGGTATACGGTATTACTAAGTTCAAAATGGAAGCTAAGAGTATTCTGAACATGCGATCGTATGCCGAAAAGCACTTTGAATGATAACCATTTAGTGAGAACCTCAAAGTTCGATCAAATGAACCTATTACGAATACTTATAAAACCTAAAAATTTTCATATTTATATTTAATGTGATTTATATTTTAATTGTTTTAATGTTTTTTGTGATATATACTACAATCTCAGTTGGAGGAGTATGAAATGCTGGTTGATAATGGATGCTGGGATATGATGGTTTGGGATGAAGATTGCTCCTCATGGGACGACTCAGTCGACATTGCTTGTCTTGAGAAGCACGACTTCAATGACGTTTCGGAAGAAGATTTTGTTATAATGACTTGGCATGACGACGAATCCCTGGAGGAGGTTTCCTTTTTTGCTAAGATTGACGTTTTCTACATGATTTTGCCAATAGAATACTTGTTATTCCTTCACATCAGCACTGACAAGAGCCATCAAGGGTTTCTCTCAAAATACCAACGAGCAATACAAAACTGATGGATATTTTTAGAAATACTAAATTTAAGAATATGCCAGAGTATTTGTTCTCAGGAGCTGTTTATTTAGATCACGACTCTGCTATCAAAGGAGATCCTTCCAAGCAAAACTTTACAGTCTGTGCTCGGCCTTGGTATATTGATGCTAATTTTGTTTGTGAGGGTTGCTCAAAAGAGTTTACATGGACAGCTTTAGAACAGAAGGTATGGTTCGAAGATTATTTTTTCTGGATAGATTCACAGCCGCGTTGCTGTAAAAATTGCTATAGAATTAAGAGACAATTAGCCACTTTGCAAAAAGAATATAATGCGATTGTAGCTGATGCAAAACTTAAGGGTAATAGGGATCTTAAGAAACGTGTAATTGTGATCGTTATCGAATTAGAGACAGCTTTTACAAACTTACCTTTAAAGATGACCATGACAAGAGAGCTCTTTCAAAAGCAGTTAACTAAATCGTAGAACAATTTGAACCAGGGAAATCCAAACCAGCCAGCAGATCGAGATTTATGATTTTTAGTTGAACTCAATGTTTTATGGGCTCTATAGTTAAATCTATTGATGATTCAAAATTTTCAATCGTGCAAATATTTGAATTATGTATACTGCCCACTTTACTAGTTATTTTGTATCCTTTTTTGACAACCGTAGTCTATTACGTCAAGTTGAAGTCAATTCGATCTGAAATGGGTGTATCTTTAATCCTATTCATAAAATTTTACTCTCTCGTTCCGGCAACGAGATCACTTGCTACGCTAAGGGAGCAATTAAACATCAAATAAATACACAAAAATATTGAATTAAAAGCTCGTTGAATTAACTTCTCCCCAAACAAATCAACGATTCTTCTCATAGAGAAGGTGTAGCAGCTTACCACAGCCCTGCTTCGTTGAGATTTTTTTATTCCCATTAACTATCAATTTAGTGTTAAGTATAGATCTCCGCAGGGTATGCGGCGGCTATGCTATGATGCTGGAGAACCATTCGATTATTAACACTTTAATTTATGAAACTACGACACTCAAAAGTGCCTGCCTTTGCCTCTATTCTAATTTTATTTGGATCGCTCGCTGGGGGGGTAAATGGAGCAACTCTTCTTGTAAATGCAGGTTTTGATACTAATTTATCTAGCTGGGCTACAACGGGGGGAGCTGGAATTAGAAGCGCAAGTCCTCTTCCTTTTGACGGTGGTGGATATTTGGCTGGCTTCAATACCCCTCTCTTTACGGTAACACAGGATGTAGACTTGATAGCTCAAGGCTATTCTGCGACTGCAATAGATGCAGGAAGCATGATTCTAGAGTATGGTGGATATCAAGCGGGGTTCGGTGATGGAGATTCAGGTGTTGTAAGTATTGAACTTTTTGATGGAGCTATGTCATCCCTTGGAACAGCCAGCTTATCCTCCTTTACTTCTTCTCAAGTGTGGGTGGAGCAATCGGGAACTACAGCTTTGCTTAGCGGGTCTCGAACAATCAGGTATACTTTCACTGGTAGTAGGGCTACAGGTTCTAACAACGATGCCTATTTGGATAATGCTCATCTCGATGTAGTACCAGAACCTTCGTCAACTTTCCTTATTGGTATAGGGGTATTAGGATTTATCTCACGTCGACGTAGAGCCACTTAGGGCGAACCTCTAGCTTAATCTGTGATGGATTTCTAAGCTTCGGCTATATCATCTGGGCTTAATCTCACTATACTTTTAACCATAATTTTCATGAAATCAGGAATTACAACATTAGCAGGTGCTATTCTTTCGTCATTTGGGACACTGGCAGAGGGATTGGGTAGAGAATATCACTATGAAGCAGGCAAGTTGATAGGCTTTGGTATATTTGTGATGCTTATTGGTGTGGCTGGGACAATTACTTTCGAGATCATGGATAGAGTGAAGGATAAATATTAAAGTAGCCAAGAAAGGGTGGCTTTATTATAGATCAGGGAGAACAGAAAATAGATTTTTACAGATTAGCTTTGAACGAGATGATGCACAATTTTCTATTGATTCTATTTTAACTCAAAAGAAGAAAGATGTTGAAAGGTATGTTCTCCCATTAAACGATGAAGCAAGTTTTCAAAAATAATTGTTAAATACTTTGTTCAAATCCAATAACAATAGTGAACCATAAACCGCATCGATTGATAAGTTGATCGATGCGGCTAAGTTGCAAGATGAGTAATGGTTACTGATTTCTTCCAGCAATAACGCCTCCATCAACATCCCAGATAGCACCGGTCACCCATGAAGCCTCATCACTAAGAAGGAAGTCAATGGCCGAAGCTACATCGGTGGGGCGTCCCACGCGGCCAATTGGATGGAATGCGTTGAATCCCTCTAGAGTATTTTCAATCTGATCTTCTTCGATAAACGATTTGTAGATGGTTGTGACAACCACGGCGGGAGAGACCGCATTCACCCGAATGTTCGAATCAGCAAGTTCCATAGCGAGGTGTTGAGTCATTGCGTGTAGCCCAGCTTTCGCCATTGAGTATGAACTTGATGGAGTTGCTTTGATTGCTTGTTTAGCCCACATAGAGCCGATATTTACTATTGCTCCGCCTTCATTTTTTTTCATGTTTTCGGAGATAGCTTGAGTAATAAAAAACAGAGATTCGTTGAGATCGTGATATCTTCTGTAGTCTTTACGAGATTGTTCGAGGAACGGTTTAGGAGCAAAGTAACCTGCTGCGTTCACTAATCCAGCGATGGGAGGAGCTTTTTTTTGAATCATTGAGATGAGTTCATTAACTTGGGTCTCATCATAAAGGTCGCATTCGATTGTTTCGACTGAACTATCACCGAGAGTGATGAGTTCGTTTTTTGCAGCAACGAGTCCTTTGGTCCCTCGTGCGATCAAGGTTACAGGTTCATTTCTAGAGACGAGCCGTTTTGCAGTTTCGAGGCCAATCCCCTTGGAACCGCCGACGATGTAGTTTGTATGCTTCATAGATATTGATTTTGATTTCAGTTGTAGCCTGCCTATCGATAGGTAGGTTACAAGGTTCAATTTCACCTAGGAATTAGATTGCGTCAATAACTATCTTCTGGTAGATAGGGAAATGTCGAACACACGATCTAGAATTTTGAGTGCTGCTGAAGAAATGGTGCGTGCAGGAGGTTATAATGGATTCAGTTTTAGGGAGATAGCTACGATGGTGGGAGTTAAGAGTGCGTCAGTTCATCATCATTTCCCTACTAAAGAGGTTCTGACTTTGGAGGTTGCACGCTTATATCATGAGAATTTTTTCTTAGCTCTTGGTGACCCTAAGCTGGCTGGAGATGACTCTGCTGCGCGATTAAATCATTATTGCCATGTGTTCAAGAAGGCGTTTGAGTCATCTAAACGAGCATGTTTGTGTGGGGTGCTGACGAGCGAAGCTGAACAGTTACCGTCGAGTGTAAGAAAGGTTGTGATTGATTTTGTTCAAGCGAACGTTTCGTGGCTTGAGCAGATATTGGATTGCATATCTGACAGTGAAACTGCTCGTGGTCGTGCTCAATTAATCTATTCTGCTTTAGAGGGTGCTATGGGAGTTTCGTCTCTTCAGCAGGATGATTTCTGGATTGATAAAGTTTCTGCCGAAATTTGTAATGTCGCCTTGTAGTAATTTTAGGAACAACAAGATATGATGATAGGGCGGACTAAAGCATTTTGATAGCTTGTCAGTTTTTTTAATTTTTGCTAGATGGTGTTATGTATCAGGGATTGGAGGCGAAGTTACACGATGTGTTTTGGGATGCGGAGGCTCCGGGGGTGGAGCTTGAGTTGATTAAGTTTTTTTTGCGTGAGCGGGAGGGAAAGAGCTTGGAAATAGGCTGTGGCTCAGGAAGAATTATGTTGCCTTTGTTGGAGGCTGGATTTGATGTTGCAGGTAGTGATATTTCTATAGACATGCTGGAGCTCTTGAAGAAAGAATTGAGTGACAGAGAGGTGGAAATACATCGAGGAGATGTCTTAGATATAGATGTTTCCGAGTTTCGCAATTTTCTTTTGCCTGCGTTTACGTTTATGCTGTTCGAGGAGGGGCGGGTGGCAAGCACATTGCGGTATTTAGCAACTCAGGCAGGTAAAGGGGCTGGCTTGTACTTTACTATTTTCATGCCTTGGGCTGAAATTTGCGGGGAGTTGGAAGAGGAGGAATGGTATGAAGATCACTCAGTGGAGAAAGGCGATGGATCTTATGCGAAATGTGATACGAGATTTAATATAGACAGGACGCATCAAAGACTGATGCGTGAGCATAGGTATTCTTGTCTTGAGCCCGGAGGTGAGCTACAGGAATATAGCTCTCAGCAGAAGCTGCGATGGTATACTTATATGGAAATAGTAGAGTTGTTGAGAGGGAATGGTTGGGAGCTGAATCGTTGTATTTTTGATTTAGATTTAGAGGCTGACTCGGAGAATGCACACCTATACACATTCGAGGCGACGGCGAGGTAAACTTTTTTATTTAATGGGCGAAACGCCATAGTTTTAGGTTCTTTAGCAGTTTATGAGAGATTCCTCTATTCGACTTTTATAAGCAAATATTGTGTCAGTTTTTTGGACTCGACTGTGTATTCACGTTGTCTAATTTTGTGGTTATGAAATTTAGGTTTTGTATAACCAGTTGGAGGACTGTTTTTTTTGGTGTTTGGACACTTTTGTTAGTAATTAACCCTGCTTTTGCTGAAGTGAATAAGCGGGCACAGGAACAGCTTATTAAGAAGTTCAAGGCGGGAAAGGTTGCCACGGATCCAACTCATTGGGGCAAGGTCACGGTGAATGTTCTAAAAAAGAATCAAACTTCCGAGAATAAAGAGGATAGGGCAATCTTAACCAAGGTGATTGGTTCTTATTGGGAGCGATGGATTCGTCAAGATTCGCAAGCCTGCTCGTCATTTGTTGCTTCTGACGTGCTGTA
>JAVCKV010591406.1:9361-29309 GCA_032274145.1 Herpochondria borealis
CACATAAAAGTCTTATAAGGGATAAGTATAAATGGCCAACAAAAAATTAAAGTTACTCCGATGGAAATCACTTTTTCTTTCATGGAAAAGGTTTTCCAAAAGTAAGGTATTAGTAGAATTAAAAGAGGTAAAAGAAATAAGCCCCAAAACACAAAGAAACCGTAAGATTCATGTTGTAAAGAAGCATAGAATTTGCCACTTAAAAGATTATCTAACAGGTCATTTACGTTTCCATAGTTTTTGGAGAGTCCGTAATTGTTTACTCTCCAATTAGTGAAGAGGATTAGACTTAAGAATGTGATAAGGCAAGGTAAAATAGATTGAATTGAATGCTTTAAAGAAAATTTATTTTTGATAATAAAAACAACAAAGAAAGCAATTGGAAGTAAGACTCCGATTTGTCTGATGAGTGTCGCTAGAATACAAAATACCGTTGCATAAAATAGGTTAATGATACTTTTTTCATTTATCCTTTTTAGAAAAAATAATGCTGCTGACATGAAAAAGAATAGAAAGGGAACTTCTGTCATGTAGGTAAAGGAATTAGAGAAAAAGAAAAAATTAAACATCAATAAGAGCGTTGCTCCAAATGCTTTTTTTTCTTTCAAACCACCTTCTTGAAAAAATAAAAAAGAGACGAGTAAAGTACCCCATCCTAAGATTAAAGTTGATGCTCTAAGCGTCGTAAAAGAGAAACCAAATATTTTAGTAAAGAAGGCTCCCCAAATAGTATGTACGATCAAAGTCATAGCCCCAAAATCATCGAAAGCTATTTTGTTATCAATCGCTAAGGCTTTGGTATTGTGCGCATAAGACCAATCATCATTTAGAGGAAAATCTCCAATGGGGTTGACTAAAATAATACATGAAATCCAAATGATTGATAAGAGGAAAAAGTAGGGAATAGTAGACTTTGACATTTATAGTTTTAGATAGTTTTTTAGTTTAGATTAGAATTTATGGTTTTGTATAACAGTGAATTCTCACTTCGATGTTCATTTAAATAAAAAGGCCCACTTTACCGGAGCAAAGTGGGCTTACTATGTAGATTGTTTAAAAGTTTTTCTTGATTTGAGAGTTCTTAAATCAGTGGCAAGGTAGTGCAAAAATAATTCTCAAAGAACTATTTGTGACATTAAATATTCTGTAATTTTTTTCTAACTTTTTCTACTGCTTTAATTTGTTCATCTATTTCAGAACCCGCTTCTTCTTGTTCTTGAACATTGGTTTCGATATTTTTCTCTGCTTTAGCGATTCTTTTTTTAGCGTCTTCAATATCCTTGTGGTAGCCTTTATTTTGACGTTCTAGCTTAGTGAGCTCCTTTTTTAAATCTTTAAGCTTTTTCTCTTCATCGTCTAATTGCATTTTAGTCAATGTTCGTTGGACTTCTTTAGTATATTCCGCTAAAAAATTCTCTGCACCAGCGTAATCATTTGGAAAAGCTGCGGAAGAAACATACAAGTCGTCACTCATCCCAATCCATAACGTCAAAGTAGCACCCGTAGAGTTTTTATCAACTTTAGCGGTTACATTGACTGGACTTTCTCCATTGACAGCTTCTATACTAGCGCCTTCAGAATACCATTCACCAGTCTTTTTTTGTTTCTTGGCTTTTGCGCCATGTTCTTTGATAAAATCTTTCCATACTTTGAGCGCTGTTTTTTCATTAGCTCCAGGCAGCTCTACTGTCAATGAGTTAGAGGAAACTCCTTTACTGACTAAAGAGCGCTCAGATTCGGCAACTTGAACAGGTGTAGGAACAATTTGTGCGTAGCAAAAAACTACGATAAAGAGGGCTAAAACGGTTGTTAATGATTTTTTCATGATAATTTTTTATTATTTGCTTTGAGATTTTTGAATAAAGAGGATTAGTTCTATTGTCTATAAATGACTGCTTAATGAGTATTGAAACAAATATTTTACAATAAATAGTATAAGCTTTTCTAATTTTTACTTTTTGTCCAAAATTCTATTTATTGCAATATACTTGAATTCTATTTCAAAAAAATCTCTTTTTTAGAAAACCTTGCATAGTTTTTGGTACGTATAATGGTTAGCACATGTCGAAATTCAAACAAGGACTGTTGACAGAATAGGTAGATAACCGTTCAAATAGTAAGGTTTTATGCGAAATCTTACTTTCTAGATGAAATCAATTATACCTATTTACTTTAAATATCTGCTTGATGTAGGTTTATTAAGGATTATTTAAATAAAGCTTAAAGTCCTGTTTTTAACAACTATGACAAATAAAATTTTATGCTCCTATTAAAAAAATATAGTTTTCTACTCTTTTTTTGTCTTTTTAGTGTGTCCATATTAGCACAGAATAAGCAAATCGAAAAAGCGGACAAAAAGTACGACCTTAAGAAGTACGCTGAAGCAATTCCATTTTACCAACAAGGTTTGAAGATAGATGACAGTCTTAAAGCAAAGGCTCGTTTAGCTTATTGTCATCGGATGATTAATAATGTTGGTGAGGCTGAAGCGTTATATAGTGTGATTGTTTTGCATGAAAGGTGTAAACCCAAAACGTGGTTATATTATGGAGAGACGTTGATGATGGCAGGGAAGTATGGAGAAGCTAAAAAATGGTTTGAAAAATATACCGAGAAAAAACCTGAAGATGAAAAAGGTTGGGAGATGATTGCTCAGTTAGAAAATATGCAAAAGATTACGCCATATTTTAACAATGTAAAAACGGAATTATTTGCATACAACTCAGATGCGGATGATTCTGCTCCTTTGAAATATAACAATGGTCTTGTATTTTCTTCTGATAGAAAACAAGGCATCAAATTGTTGAAGCAACGATCAGGTTGGACAGGACGAGATTTTATCAATATTTATTTTAGTAGCTTAAATGAAGATGGTACTTACGAAGAACCTAAAGCTTTTCCTAAAAAAATAAATGCGACCAATAAGAACTGTGGCAATCCGACTTTTTCTCCTGATGGAAAAACGATGGTCTTTTCTCGGAACAGTGATTGGGCAACTAAGAGAGGAGATTATAATATCATGTTGTATACTGCGGAAGCTACAGGTAAAGGCAAATGGAAAGATATAGAAATGCTTTCTTTTTGTAATTTGAATGCGAACTATATGCATCCTGCTTTTTCTGTTACTGGTGATACTTTGTTTTATATTTCTAATCGTCCAGGTGGGCAAGGAGGGACGGATATTTTTTATAGTTATAAAAAAGGAAATAAATGGACTCGTCCGAAAAATTTAAGCGATAAAATCAATACGGCTTCTAATGAAGGTTATCCGTTTGTAGATGCTAATGGAAAGTTATTTTTCTGCTCAAAAGGACATACCGGATATGGAGGGTTTGATATTTTTTATGCTAAACAAGATGAGGAAGGGAATTGGGAAACACCCGTGAACGTTGGTTTTCCAATCAATAGTTCTCATGATGATATTTCTATTTATGTTGAAAAAGATGGAGCATCAGGTTTGTTTGCCTCGTCTAGAAAAGGAAAGGATGATGATATTTATGTTTTTACAACAAACAACTTACAAGGAGAAAGTGATGTTCTGCCTATTGTAGGAGATTTAGAACAAAAACCTTTAGTTGAAGAAGAAATTTCTACTGCTTCATTGAATCCAGTAATTGAAGAAAAACCAGTGGATACTTCTTTGCCAAAAGAAAATATAACAATAGAAACACAATTTATCAATGAGGTAGTAAATACAGTTGAAGAGGTAGCAATGGTTAAAGAAAAAGAGGTAGTCGTTATGGAAGCTACTAGCCCAGTTATTGAAACACCTAAGAAAGAAATGCCAACGGATAAAATAATTGAAACTGTTGCTACAGAAAAAAATATTGAGGAAGAACTTATGACGTTAATTCCTGTAGAAGAGGACATCGCTCAAAAAGCAATTGAAATCTCTGAAACAGAGGCTGTTGTTTTGAATAAAGAAGAAAGTGAAGTAGCAAAAATGAAGGAAGAACTTGTTGATTTAATTCCTGTAGAGGAAGAAGGAATGATAGAAGTTTCTGATGAAAAAGAGGTGGTAAGTGTCGTAACAAAAAGTATGGAATCGCCTACAGTTGAAAACAGTAATAATTTATTGACACCAGATGAAAGGCATCAAAAAATAAATGATTTTTTATCTAACAATGTATCTACAAGTAATGCAGTTTTCGCTTTGGATAACATCAAATTCTCTCCTGAACAATTTAAAATTACGGATAAAATTGCTGGACAACTTTCCTCTTTAGTTGAACTGCTTAATTTACATCCTGCTGTAAAAGTGGAGATTGGAGCGCATACAGAAAGTATTGGTAACGATAAAAAAAATATGGTTGTTTCGATTAAACGAGCTACTGCGATTGCGGGACATTTAATTAGAAAAGGGATTGATAGAAATCGTTTGCAAGTGATGGGATATGGTGAAACTCAATTGATTAATCATTGTAGTAATGAAGTTACGTGTAGCCAAGAAGAGCATTTCGAAAATCATCGAATTGAGCTGAGAGTTATAGAATAAATTTGCTCTAAGAAATAAAACAGGAATTATCCCGAATTTTCAAATTGAAAGTTCGGGATTTTTTTTTCTTAAGTGTGAATTGATTGTCTGATTGTAATGATTGTTAAAAACGAATGACAATAACAAAGCGAAACAATCAATTTATCTATAAAAAGAAAGCATCTATAGAAAATTATAAAGCCTTTGTATAATTAAACCTATACTTGTGGAACTTACTAAAAGCATCTTTAATTTATAATTTTATATTTGTAAAAATATTCTACAAAACAACGAGAAATAAATGAGTATCCTAAAATTAGAGAATGTAAGAAAGACTTACGAAAACCATGTTGCTGTAAATGATGTGAGTTTCGAAATGCCTGAAGATTGTATCTTCGGAATGTTGGGACCTAACGGAGCTGGAAAAACTTCACTGATAAGAATTATAACAACGATTACACGAGCCGATTCTGGAATGGTTCTTTTTGATGGCGAAAAACTAAATAGTAGTCATCCTTCCCAAATCGGTTATATGCCAGAGGAACGGGGACTTTATAAAAAAATGGGAGTAGGTGAACACTTACTCTATCTCGCTCGCCTTAAAGGATTATCGAAATCCGAAGCCAATAATGAAATTAGAAGTTGGTTTGAAAAATTCGGAATAACAGATTGGTGGGACAAAAAAGTGGAAGAGCTTTCCAAAGGAATGCAACAGAAAATCCAATTTATTTCTACAGTTGTTCACAAACCTCGCCTACTGATTTTGGATGAACCGTTTTCTGGTTTAGATCCTATCAATACTATTTTGATTAAAGATGAAATCGATGAATTGCACAAGAAAGGTACAAGCATCATTTTCTCTACTCATAGAATGGAGCAAGTAGAAGAGATATGTGATTTTATTGTTTTGATAAATCAAGGAAAGAAAGTGTTGGAAGGAAGAGTGAAGGATGTGAAAAATCAATTCAAAGAAAATATTTTTAAGATACATTATGAAGGTGTCTTACCTGATGGTTTTAAAGAAAAAATAAATATCGTCAGTCATACAGATGATAACTTGACCATTCAATTGAAGGAAGGTGACAATTCTAATACGTTACTTCGACACCTCATCCAACAAGATGTACACATTCATGCGTTTAACGAAATCTTACCTACTTTGAATGAGATATTTATCAAACAGGTAGAGACGGATAATTTGGAAAAAACTTCTTAACAATGTGTTGGAGTGTTTAGGTATTAAGTGTTGATAACACTATTGTAATCTAAGAAAGCAAGAACTTACAAAAAAACAAATATGGAAAAACTTTGGCTGATCATACAAAGAGAATATTTAACAAGGGTAAAAAAGCGATCGTTCATTTTAGCGACGATATTGACGCCGTTGGCATTTGGATTATTTTTCATTGTGGTAGGATTTATTTTTTCTTACGAAAGTGGAGATACTAAACAAATTGTCATCAGTGACCCGGGAGGTATTTTAAGAGATGCGAATTTTGCACAAACAAAATCTTTGCATTTTACAAAAAGTAAAAAAAGTTTAGAAGAATTAAAGAAGCTGACACTTGAAGAAAAGTATGACGGAATTCTATTGTTACCAGAGTTGACAAATGTGCAAGATAGAACTGCGCAGATAACTTATTATTCTGAAAGTCAACTTGCTCTCGATGCTCGAATGATAATGGAACGTAGTGCCAAAAGATTTATCAGAGATCATAAAATCATAACGCTTGGTTTGGATCAAAATGCACTCAAAACATTGGATACCAAAATCCAATTCGAACCCGAATCTATTATTCCCAAAGAGAAAAAAGAAAGTAATTTAACGAGTGTGATTGCTGCATTGATTGGTGGTACGATGGGTTTCATTATGTATATGACCGTTTTTATTTACGGAATGATGGTGATGCGATCGGTGATGGAAGAAAAAGTAAATCGAATTGTTGAGGTGATGATTTCCTCTGTAAAACCTTTTCAATTGATGATGGGGAAAATCATTGGGGTAGGGGCAGTTGGATTGACGCAAGTAGGTATATGGGCGATTCTGATACCTCTAATTAGTTTTTCAGTTCAAATGGTTTTTGGTTTTGATGCGAATCAAATGAATGCGCCAGGTGCAGACATTGCAGCAAGTGCAGCGGCAGAAATTGATCCAGAAGATGCCATGGCAATGTTCTTGGCAGGATGGGAAGAATTGAAATCTCAAAATTGGTTGATGATTTTTCCACTCTTTATTTTTTACTTTTTAGGAGGATACTTTTTGTATGCATCGATGTTTGCAGCAGTGGGGTCTGCGATGGGGGATGATTTAGGAGAGGGTCAAGCGTTGACGATTCCAATTACGATTCCAGTGATTATTGCATTTTATATTATGGTGGTTGCCGTGCGATCTCCTGATAGTAGTCTGGCAGTCTGGTCTTCGATATTTCCTTTGTTCTCTCCGATTGTGATGCCAGCTCGTTTGGCGTTTTCTCCTCCTGCGTGGCAAGTGATTTTGTCTATGGTGGTATTGTTGGTTTCGTCGATTTTCTTTGTGTGGTTATCTGCCCGTATATATCGTGTTGGGATTTTGATGTATGGTAAGAAGGTTACTTTTAAAGAATTGGGGAAATGGATGTTTTATAGAGATTGATTGATTTTAAATTTGAGGCATGTCCAGAATACCTTTTAGAATTTCCTTTTTGTTGATTGCAGTTCTATTTTTTGGATTTTTCATTGATGCACAATTCGAAAATATAAGTGAATTAGAAAAAGAACTTCAGATTATTCCTATCACTCTTTCGGCAAATCCAGAAATCGAATCAAGTATTAACCCAAGCAGTAACGATTACGTGAGGATATATGTAGAAGAGTATCCAGAATACATATTTGAGATTGGAAGTTTTCGATACGAGGCTTGCGACAATACAATCGTAAATGATTTGAAAAAAGGAGACAAAGTTGAAATTAAATTGAAAAGGAATGAGTTAGAATCAAAATTATTAAAAACAGGAACGCCTTCCTTTTTGACTAAATATTTTCATTGGAATAAAATTGAAGTTTATCAGTTGAAATATGAAAATAAGGAATACCTAAATTTAAATCAATTGAAAGCTTTACTGGAGAGCAATAGGTCTTGGCGTTGGGGTTTTCTTTTATTGGGATTGGCTTCAATTGGTTTGGTTTTTATGAAATATTAAATCTTTCAATAACAATAAAAAAACGGATAGCAGAAATATATTTCTACTATCCGTTTTTTTATTATATATCTTCAATCAATTACGGGACAAGAACTTTATTGATTACATGAACCACTCCGTTAGTACCTTGAACATCTGCTAAACTAACAGTTGAAACTCCACTAGTACCACCTGTAACAGTAACATCACCTACAGTATTGATAGTAACCATAGCACCATTTGCAGTAGCTATTTCAGTACCATCTACTAAAGAAGTACTTTCAGCATTTACACCACTGATAACGTGATATTTTAATACTGCATCTAAAGTAGCTGTATCAATATCATCTAATGAACTCCATGCTGGATTACCTTCTAATAATGTTTGAAAAGCAAGATTAGTTGGAGCAAACACTGTAAATGGTCCATCACCTGAAAGGAAATCTACAAAGTCAAAAGTCAAATCAGCACGAGTCAAAGCTGCCACTAAAATTGAGAAGTCATCATTTCCTGTTGCAATGTCAACTACTGATGGAGGAAGTAAAACTTTGTCAATGATATGAATAACTCCAGATGTAGTTGCTACGTCAGCAGTAGTTACTGTAGAAGTATTGTTAAGTGCTACACCATTTGTTAAATCAACTTTCAATTTGATAGGTTGATCGTTTGGTCCTGTACTAGCCGTTCCAACATAACCAGCAGTAAGGTCTGTTGAGTTTACAACGCCTCCTACCACATGATATAATAAAATCGGAGTCAATGCTGCTGCACTTAAATCGTCCAATCCTGTTACACCTAAAGTAAGGAATAAGTTATTGAAAGCATCATTAGTTGGAGCGAACACTGTATAGTCTCCGCTATTTAAAGTACCTACCAAATCAGCTTTTACTAATGCAGCTACAAGTGTGCTGAATTGAGCGTCAGCCTGAGCAGTTTCTACTAATGTCAATTCTTCTACAGGATCCATATCATCATCTCCACAAGAAGTGAAAGTGAATAATCCAGCAAATAATAATAGGGTGAATAATTTTGAAATACTGTTCATAATTTTTTTAATTTTTAATAAATTTTTGGTTTGATCTTAAATTGTTTTTTTGTGTTTCAAGTGTATTTTTTTTTGCTCATAAAACACATGACCATAATGCTATTAGAGTCCAAACTGTTGTCGGTTTTGTATTTTTTCGTAGAAAAAGAATAAGAAAAGTATGCTGATGTGCAAAGGTGAATTTAGTTTTTATGACGAGGCAACCAATTGAATTGAATATGCATATACTGGTATGATCTCCAGCATAAAAAATGAGTTATTCCAATTTCTTGAAATAACTCACTACTTAAATTGTTTAGTTGTTTTACTTGCTTTATTTTTTTTTTGATAAGCCTTATTTAAGGTATGCATCGACCTGCCGATTCTTACTAAATCAACAGATCGATGATTCAAGTACCTTATGCCTACAAATATCAAGGCTTTTGGCTGCTAATTGGAATCGAATATTGCAGATAACGTATTTTTATTTTGCGTATATTAAGAAAGCATCATCAAATCTAATTGATGATGCTTTCTTAATCACGTTTAAATATCTCGCAAACAACTGTCAACCAACGAGTTAAAAACTTATGGGTATTGATAGAACTTTAAGGTATCCGATACCTAATCATCTCTCTATCTCCTAAACTCTTTAAGATTCGTAGAAATACTAAGATGATTCACGCCACCTGCTAGGTGATAGACGCCACGACCATAATCAATCCTAAAGCGATTGATTTTGATACCTGCACCAAAAGTGAATCCTGATAAGCTTCTAAAATTATTGACAGAAAGTTCTTTTCGCAAAAAATGATTGTAACCAAATCTCAATCTAATCACTTCGTTTTTTCCAAATAAAAATTCTCCACTAAAAATAAAGTGCCTAGAGAGGTTGTCGATGAAAACTTTTAAATCACTATCTCCTTGACTTTCACCATCACCAATTAGAAAAATAGATTCTTGATTATTGGGGTCATCATAAGTGATATTCCAACGATGCAAGTTATGTACTATAATCGACGCTCTAAATGGTAAGTGATTTAACCTTCTAGAAATGCCTAATTGAACGTCAAAGGGTAGGGGTTCTTGGTTGTCTTCTCTATAAGTTGAGAGTTGAGTACCAACATTTTTAAAAACTAGGGTAATAGATTTACGGCCAGTAGTATCTGAATAAAAGGCTGCAAAATCTCCTGCTATTCCTACAGAATTATAAGCTTCAAATTGAGAAGTAATCAACTTGAAATTAGCACCCACAGAAAGTTTATCATATAACTGTTTGGATGCTCCAAAAGTGAAGGCATATTCATCAACCTCAAATTCACCTAAGACTTCGCCGATTTCATTTGTGGTTTGAAATTTTCCATACTTGATAAATTGAATTCCGCCATGTACTGTGGTATCCCATTTATCTATATGATGAGCATAAGCAAAGTAACCATTGTTAATGTCTGCTAAGTGAAAATTATAATTAAAAGAAATAGCTTGATGCATCCGTGAGTTTAATGTTGAGGGATTCGCATAAGCCAATGCCACATCATCATCTTTTACGGAAATCAGATTTCCTCCAAGCCCTGTAATTCTCGCTGAAGCAGAAAGATTGAGGAATTCATAAACATTGTCTCCACCCACTTGTGCCGTTGCAGAAAAGCATAAAACAAATGATAATAAGGAGAGTATAATTTTTTTCATAACATTATTTTTACAAAAAAGTATAAAGTCTAAAATAGTAATAAAACAAAGTGCAAAATCCTCTTCAAAATAAAAAGGTAAAATCCTATTATTCTGTTTATTCTTCTAACACTACTCCTTCTTTTCGCCAAGTAGTTATACACATTCCTGCAGCGCAGTTCATAGTTTGATAATGAACTCCTTGTTCATCGTATTTTTTCAATTCACCATTTTCAAGTGCTTCGCCACTTTCAGCATCAGCACCATTGTAAGTACCCTCCGTTTTTAGATTACCGTTTTCATGGTATTCTTTGAAGGTACCAAACTCTTCATTGTTTTTGAATGGAACGACTTCTTTTATTTTTCCATTTTGATAATAAAATTTCCATTCCCCACTCATAGCACCTGCCACATAATTTCCTTCTTGTTGCAACTCCCCTGATTCAAAATGTTTTTTATAATCCCCAGTATATTCTCCATTCACATAATTGGCAGACTCTGCTACTTTACCATTTTTATGGTAAAAAAATTGAGTTCCATTTATTTGTCCATTTTCATATTGGGATACTTCACTTTTTTCACCTGTTGGATGATAGCTAGTGTAAGTGCCCTGTTTATTACCATCAGATTTTTTTTGAGTGTAGGATTCGATGAGTACACCATTCTCTTTTATCTCAATAGGTTCGAGGTCGCTACCACAACTAAATAAGGCGAAAGTTAAAGCAAGGAAGAAGATTATTTTATGATTCATTTTTAGTTTTGTTTATTTCAAAACGGAAAAATAATGAATAGATTTTAAAAGGACTCTATCTTAATACTTCAAAATGACAAGTAGGAGACGAGTTATATCAAGAAGTAAATGTTATGTTAGGGTTTCAAATACCAATTACCTAACAATTCAAAACGAAAAATTATGAGATTTAAAAGCATTTACACAACACTTGGTTTGCTATTTCTTGTTTACTCATTTCTTTCATTTTCAGGAGGTGTAGATAACAATAGAGCTAATGCCCCTGACGATGGTGGCTATTGTAATTCATGTCATTCAGGTGTAGGGACAGGGAATATTGCATTAACTGGAGCTCCGGCAAGTTATACTGCGGGTACTACTTATCCTCTAATATTGACTCTTACAGACCCTGATGCCGCTGGAATTCCCGCAGCTAGAGGTGGATTTCAAATAGTTGCTACCGATGGTACTAACAGTACTCAAGTAGGGACATTTTCTACTTCTACTGGTACAAGATTGACAAGTAATTCTGGTCGTTTAACACACAATGCGGCTTTAGATTTTTCTGGAGCGACATCAGTTGCTTGGTCATTCAATTGGACTGCTCCTGCAGCTGGCGCTCCTACTAATCTTCAATTTTTCTTTGCAGGAAATGCAGCAAATGGAAATGGTGGTAATGGTGCTGGAGATAATACTTATGCTAATTCCACTGCAATGATTCCATTACCAGTTGAACTATCACAATTTGAAGTTACACCAATGAATGATTCCGAAGTGAAAATTGCTTGGCAAACTCGTTCAGAAACGAATAGTGATTATTTTGAAATTCAGAGAAGTGATGATGAAAATGCTTTTGAAAGTATAGGGATGATTCGAGCGGCTGGTAATTCCTCTTCTATCAATGATTATTCTTTTATGGATGAAACGCCTCTTTTAAATCAACAATCTTATTACAGATTAAAGCAAGTTGATTTAGATGGTGCAGTTGATTATTCACCCATTCAATCTATTAAGGTTTCAGGTAAAGATATTGCATTTAATATTTTTCCAAATCCAGTAAGACAAGGAGAATCAATTAACCTTAATATTTCCAATAAAAATTCTCAAAAAGAAACGATTCAATTAATCAATATGAATGGTCAATTAGTTTGGGAAACTAATGTTATAAACCAAGAAAATTCAAATCAGTTATTGAATATTCCTGCTTTACCTATTGGTCAATATTTGATTTCAGTTCAAAGTAATAATCAAATACGCAAAACAGAAAAACTAATTATTATAGATTAATTTTTTTTTTGACAAAGGACTTTTTTGTAGAAGGTAGATAGACTTCCCTTCAATATTTTGATCTTGGACTAATAAGAAATGAAATTATGAAAAAGGAATGTTAGTCAAGAGCAGTAAGCGGGTAAGCAGGTCGATTCCTGCGGAGCAGTTGGAATAGACTAGAATTTTTTGGTTCGTTTTTTTTTCAATCTTGCATTCAACTCATAAATGCAACTTTTTGGTTAACAATCCATTTGCAGTATACTACTAATGGTATTCAACATAGAGTCAGTTATAACAGTTAAATTACATGAAAAAACCGCAACACAAATTAATGTGTTGCGGTCTTTTTTATTTTACAAAAAAAAGGATGCTTAAGCTTTTACAGTTGCTTTAACACAACTTCTACCAATACTATCATAATGGTATCCTAATTTTTCCATTTTCTCTAAATCATAAAGATTTCGTCCATCAAAAATAACTTTAGCTTTCATTGCTTCAGTTACTCTATCAAAGTTAGGTGTACGGAATACACTCCACTCTGTAATGATAGCTAAGCAGTCAGCACCTTCACAGGCAGTGTACTGATCTTCAGCCATATTGATTTGACCATTATACATTGCTTTTACATTATCCATTGCTTCCGGATCATAAGCGACCACTTTCGCGCCTGCTTTGATTAAGTCATTAATAATGTATAAAGCTGGTGCTTCACGAATATCATCTGTATTAGGTTTGAAAGCTAATCCCCAAATTGCAATCGTCTTACCTGTTAAATCTCCACCATAGTGTTTGATGATTTTTTCAGATAAAATATTTTTTTGCAAACGATTCACTTCCATTACAGAATTCAAAATTTTAAATTCATATCCATTTTTGTGAGCAGTTTTTCCTAATGCTTGAACATCTTTAGGGAAACAACTTCCACCATATCCAACACCTGGAAATAAGAAACGCTTACCGATACGATTATCGCTACCCATTCCTTTTCTTACATTATCTACATTAGCGCCAGTCTTTTCGCAAAGGTTAGCGATTTCATTCATAAATGAAATACGAGTAGCTAAGTAAGAGTTAGCTGCATATTTAGTCATCTCAGCAGAACGCTCATCCATGAAGTAAATTGGATTTCCTTGACGAACAAATGGTTCGTACAATTGCTTCATCACGTCGATTGCTCTGTCAGATGTTGTACCAATTACAACTCTATCAGGTTTCAAAAAGTCATCTACTGCTACCCCTTCTCTTAAGAATTCAGGATTAGATACGACATCAAAAAGATTGGTATCTAAGTTAGCCGCAAGTGCTGCATGTACTTTTTCGGAAGTTCCTACAGGAACAGTACTTTTATCAACAATAACTTTATAATCTGTAATAATATGAGAAAGATCAGAAGCTACACCCAAAATGTAAGATAAATCAGCTGATCCATCTTCACCTGGAGGAGTCGGCAATGCTAAGAAGATAACTTCTGCATTTTTAATTGCTTCTTCAAGATTGGTAGTAAATCTAAGTCTACCTTGTTTCGTGTTTCTTTCAAATAATAATTCAAGCCCTGGTTCATAAATTGGCACTTCGCCATTACGCATTTTTTCGACTTTATTAGCGTCAATATCTACGCAAATGACATTATTTCCTGTCTCGGCAAAACAAGTACCTGAAACTAAACCAACATATCCGGTTCCAACGACTGCAATATTCATAATAGGAAAGGGTTTTTAAGTGAATAAATAATTAGTTAATTTTCTATAAACAATAATTATGCAGCTTTTTGATATATATAAATTTGAGATTTATTTTCAACCAAATTCATATAAACATTAACAACAATATTGATCTTTTATAAAATTAAATCGGTTTGAAGAATAACTAATTGTGTTTAAAGGAAGAAAGTTTAGAGACTATGTATATGTACGGTCTAGGAAAGATTGATTGTTTTCACGATTAGGGTTGCAAAAGTAAATAAAAAAATAATGTGAAGTATTTAAAGTGACATGGAATATTAGAAGTTTTTATAAAAAAAAGGATTTTAAACATAATCTTCAGTCAGATTATTGATGGATGAATGCATATATGAAGTATTCTTTAGGTTTTGTCGTCGGAATGGCGTGGATAAATACCAAAATAAAAGCGCTCATTTTTTATATTGTGTATTTTTATCACCGGATTCGAATATCACATTATTATTAAAACTAAAAATAACTAAAATGAGAGTAAGTTCTACAAAAATGAAAGCAGGGTTGTTTTCATTGGCATTGATGCTTTTGTCTGTAAGCATTTTTGCTCAAACCCAAACTCCCTTGGACATTGCACTCCGAAATTTGGAACAAACGAAAGAAAATTCCAAATTGGTAGATAGCGATATCACAGATATGGTAGTCTCTGACCAATATGAAGATAAGATGTCAGGAGCTACATTTGTTTACTTGATGCAAAGACATAATGGCATTGAGATTTATAATGCATTGTATAATGTTACCATTTCACAAAATGGAAAGGTGATTAGTGCAGGTAATAGATTGATAAATGATATTGGGCAGAAAGTAAATACAACGCAACCAAGCTTAGATGCTCAAGCTGCGCTAAAATCTGCTTTAACTTATTTAGGAAGTACAACTACAGAAACGTTGATCCAAAAGGAAAGAGTAAATGATAAGAAATTCGTTTTTGGAAAAGGTACTTTCTCTCATAATGATATTCCAGTTCAATTGAAATACCAATTAATAGAAGATGGAAGTTTAAGATTAGCATGGGACATGTCGATTGACTATAAAGGAGGCAATGATTATTGGAGCCTACGTGTAGATGCTGTTACAGGAGAAGTGATTCACAAAAACAGTTGGACGGTTCACTGTAGTGTTGGAAAAAATACACACCACAACCATGATGCATCTTGTAGAGATTTGTCTAAAATGAAAATGGTTGCTCAAAAAGCAATACCTGTAAAAGAAGCTTTAGCTGCCGAAAGTACAGGAACAGTTTTATTTGGCACCTATAATGTATTTGCAGAGTATGATGCTGATGGAAATTTGCACCCACATGAAAGTCCTCTTCATGGAGACAGAAATTTAATTAGTGGTGCTCCGAATACGGATGCTTCTCCTTTTGGATGGCATGATATAGATGGAGCAATGGGAGCAGAGTTTACATATACAAAAGGTAACAATGCTCATGCATATTTAGATTTAATGAATACTGGTGGTTCTCAAAATGATGAACCAGATGGAGGAATGGCATTGGCATTTGATTTTCCATACGGACCTACCATGGAGCCTGCTGAGTATAGAGATGCTGCTACAACGAATGCTTTCTTTATGACTAACTTCATGCATGATTTTTCTCATGCACATGGATTTGATTCACCATCGGGTGCTTTTCAAGATAATAATTATGGAAATGGTGGGATAGGAGATGATCATGTACTTACTCAAGTCCAAGATGCAAGTTTAGTAAACCCACCTGAATTAAATAATGCAAACTTTAGTACACCTAATGATGGAGGTAATGGTAGAATGCAAATGTACCTTTGGAATAATGGTGCAATTGGATTGTTAGAAATTACTGAGCCAGCAGCAGTGGCAGGAGATTATGAAACTTCTACTCAGCCTGATTGGGGAGCAACAATTACAGATGTTCCTGTTTCTGGTGAGGTAGCTTTTGTAGATGACGGTACCAATCAACCAACTTTTGGTTGTGAGCCATTAGTTAATGATATGACTGGAAAAGTAGCTTTAATAGATAGAGGACTTTGTGAGTTTGGAACAAAAGCATTAAATGCTGAAAATGCAGGCGCAGTTGCTGTACTGATTTGTAATTTTGAAGATCAAATTGAGGGTATGGCGGCAGGTGATGATGGAGGTAATGTCACTATTCCTGTTTTAATGATGAGTAGTCCTGATTGTCAAGCCTTGAAGGTTTTTGTTGGAAGTGGTTTGGTTGCTTCTTTCGTTACACCAGGTACTGTTGTGCCACTTCAATTGGATGGAGATTTGGATAATGGAGTAATTGCTCATGAGTATGGTCACGGTATATCTAATCGATTGACAGGAGGACCGGGTAGTTCTGGTTGTCTTGGAAACGGTGAACAAATGGGAGAAGGATGGAGTGATTTCTTTTCTCTTACGACAGCTGTTAAACCAGGAGACACTGGAGATATGAGAAGAGGAATTGGTGCTTTTGTAAATGGTGATGGAAGTGCTGAGGGAAGAGGGATTCGACGTTTTCCATATTCTACCGATATGGAAGTTAATCCATTGACATATAATGATATTATTGGACAAACAGCACCTCACCCTGTAGGTGAAGTGTGGGCATTAGCATGTTGGGAGATGTATTGGTTGATGGTAGATAAGCATGGATTTGATGCTGATCATTTTAGTGGAGTAGGTGGAAACAATATGGCTGTTAATTTAGTAATGACAGGAATGAAAATTCAACCTTGTTCTCCAGGATTTGTGGATGGAAGAGATGCCATTTTAGCTGCGGATGAATTGTTATACAATGGAGAAAATCAATGTTTGATTTGGGAAGCTTTTGCAAAAAGAGGAATTGGGTTTAATGCAGACCAAGCAACGACTGCAAGTAATGCTGATGGAACAGAAAATTTTGAATCGCTACCAACGTGTATTGCTGAATTAAAAATCAAAAAAGCTGTTACACCTTTAGTAGTAGCAGGTGATGAGATTACTGTTTCGCTTACCGTTACTAATCACAAACCTGATGCTGAAACTAATGTAATCGTAACGGATGCTATCGCACCTGGAACATCTGTTGTACCTGGATCAGCTACTAACGGAGGAACAGTAAGTGGAGATATGATTGTTTTTGATTTAGGAACGATGGAGTCTTTAGATGAAATAGAAATTTCTTATACATTGAATACTGATCCTGATTTCTTCTCTGTACAACAATGGTATGATGATATGGAAAATGGAGATGGTTTATGGGATATTGCTATTGGAGATGATATGGCTACTAATATTTGGGAAATTAACGACTTGTTTGCCAACAGTGGAACGAATGCATTCTTTGTAGAAAATCCTGATACCGAAAGTGATATGTTCTTATTTACAATAGATCCTATTACTATTGAAGGGACTAATCCTGTATTAAGATTTTTCCACAGATATGATACAGAACCAGGTGCTGATGGTGGATTAATAGAGATTTCTACAAATGGTGGTGCTACTTATAATTTAGTAAATACGGAATTCTTTAGAAATGTTTATCCAAGAGATTTACAATATGGAACTTTTGCTATTCCAAATCTATTGGCATTCTCTGGAGACAGTGAAGGGTTCGTAGATTCTTACGCAGATCTTACTCCTTACATTGGTGAGGATGTACTCATTCGATTCCGTTTTGGATCTGACGATAATACTGGAGGTTTTGGTTGGTCAGTAGATGATGTTGAGATTATGGATATGATCAACTATGATACGGAAGCATGTGTAACTTCTGATGCTGGTGATAATGCTTGTGCAAGAGGATTGGAGCGTGGAACTATTATTGATTCACAATCAATTACTAGTGCTGAAGATCCATTTGATACGAATATGGAAGTATTGGTTTTCCCTAATCCAACGGAAGACTTCTTGAATATTAGAATCTTAAATGATGAGGTTGCAGATGCAACAGTTAGAGTTTTGACTATTGATGGTAGAGAAGTGATGAATCGTAATCTTACGCTTTCTTCAAATGTAGAGACTCTTTCATTTAATGTTGCTGATTTACCTGTTGGAATGTATTTAGTTAAAGTAAGTACAAACGAAGGTATCGTTGTTAAAAAAGTAACGATTAAATAATTCTAATTTTTTAGAAAAAATAAATGGCCACTTTAGATTTAAATATCTAAAGTGGCTTTTTTTATTTGTGGGGAATAGAATCTAATTGAAAAATGAGCATGCAAATAATTTTCAATTTTCAATTGCCTTTCATAAACGCTCGTGGGTGACTTATTAAAAAGAGGATAGTCTTAAAATTATATCAACAACAATAAAAATATAATTATGCGCTATCTCTTTCTTTTTACCTTCTTTATATCTACGACTTGTTTAGGGCAAATGTCTGAATCGGATCAAGAATTAATTGCTGATATTTGTGAGAAATATGCTACCTGTTCTTCTTATCAAGATTCAGGAGAACTTCAAGTCAAAATGATTCTGCATGAATCTGGTTATGAGACTATTTCAAGCGCTGATTTTCAAACAGTATTCTCACGGGACAAAGGATTTAGATTTTCTTTTAAAAAATATCGAAATAATTCAACTGATTTATCTTTTGAAAATATTATTCATAAAGATGTAGATAGTACATTGTCAACCTACTATTCAAAATTTAATAGTAAACCAGAGCCTGAAATACGAAAGCTCATTTTGCTATATTCTATTGCTTCAATAACAGGTACTACTTATGAGGTAGGAAGATATTTGCCAGGATTATTATTAGAAAAAGAGTTAGAAGGATTTAATTTATTAAAACCTAGAATGGGTGAATTAGGAAAAATTTCGGATGAAGTTTATTCGGAAGAGGATTGTTATAGATTTAAGTGGACTAACCAAATAGATCAAAATATATTTAGAAGTTTTGTCGGTTCGGACGAGGAAGAATCTAATCAACCTAATATCGCTATCCTCGAAACAATTTATTGGTTTAGCAAGAAAGATTTTTTATTGAAAAAAGTTGAAAAAACTCATGCCTCAAAAGACTTTACTTCTAAAGTGGATATCACCTATCAATCCACAATGGATCAAAAGGTAGAACCTCAATTATTAGAACTCAATCTTCCTAAGAAATGAGAATCTAATTGAGAATTAAAAATTGAAAATGAGCATGCAAACAATTTTCAATTTTTAATTCTCAATTATAACTACCTTTCATAAACGCTCACCCCTCGTAGATAAGTCTCCAATACATTTACCCCACCAATCTCACTCACATTTATTTCAAATAAATTTTTATCTAACAATATAAAGTCAGCTTCTTTATTCACCTCGATAGAACCTACTTTATCTTCCTGACGCATCACATAAGCAGCATTAATGGTATAAGCTCGAACAGCTTCTTCTAAAGTCAAATTTTGTGGAGATCGTGTTACCGCATTTTGCAAACCCACCAATGGATTCAAAGAACTCACATCCCAATCGCTACTCAAAGTCACTCTAGCATTCGCATCTTGCAAACTTCGTAAAGGAATATTATTTTCATTTAGCGCAGCACCAATTAAATAATCATTGTCATGCCAGTTGTTTGGTTGTGTAAAATCTCCCGCTACTTGAGCATCAGCAACTACATTCAATTGAGCAAAACGAGGAACGTCCACAGCATCTACATATTCGACATGAGTCAGTCGATGACGACCTGCAGCAGTACCACTTTGTTCGATGGCATTCAATGATTCATGAACGCCACGATTACCGATAGCATGAATATGAAAATCAAAACCTGTACTTTCTAACTGAGCGATATAGTCAGCAATTCTTTGTTCCGAAAAATAATTTAAACCATTGTTGGTAGGTAATTCGAAGTAGTCTATGATATAGTCATCATGCATTGCACAAGTAGTGTTATGAATGATTCCGTCTGAATACAATTTGATTTGATTGATTCGTAACAAACTATTTGCATCA